>JADPWL010002185.1:0-10785 GCA_019059595.1 Marasmia exigua | reverse complement strand
TATCAATAAATAAAGAACGACTAAAAACAACGTCCATCTTGTCAATGTCACCTAAAGTGCCCTTTTTGGAGATTCGGCGGTAGGGCTAAAAACAAGCCGCGTGGGATAAGGTTCTAAATTAGTGTATGGTGTTTAGTGTACAAATTGGTGTTATTTGTTACAGTGATAGTGCCGAATAGTGATCCTTATAATAAGAATAGTTGAATTGAACGTTTTTAACACTGCTATTGTGTGTCGTGAGTTGTTAGTGACAACTTGCTTAGACCTAATAGTCTAAAACCGCAATCGCTTTTAGAGTGATATCCGCTGAATCTGTAGGCGATAAAACGTAAAAACACCGGCGTTTTATTGAGTAACTGCGGCTTTGACTGACTTCGAATGTTGATACCTACTTATTCTATTAAGTTACTTGCATTGGCCAAATTGTCTTGGGTAGTAGGCCATATCACCCAAAAAGATTCTTTTTTGAACAGAGAATACATCATACTCTATTTTGATCTTGGGCGTCGTAAGTAGAAACAATTGCCTGCTTGCGTTGCCGCGAGCGCGAACCAATCTTTCTGGCGGAGGCGCCCCTCACTCGCGCAACCAGGCGTTTTACGCGAAGGGTATCGGAGGTAGTATACCCCTTCTTTGATTGTTCACTGAGTGAAGTCGTAGAGCCGCGCTTTTTAGTGTTAGTTATAAGTAGCTGTAATTGGGAGAGCCACGCTTCGGCATGAATGGGCCGCCTCGAAGGAGTAATACCAACGTCCTCACAGAAAAACGGCGTGATCGACGTTGAAGCAGGGCACGCGCTGTGTTTCGCTGCGTGAGTGAGGGTTCCGGAGGGCCCAATCCAGGGAAGAGGGGGTAAGAGTGTAAGCAGCGCCACTTGTGACAACCACTGGTGCTTGCAGACGTCCATGGCGGCGGTAATCGCTTACCATCAGGTAGTCCGTCTGCTCGTCATGCCACCAATATCAAACAAAAAAACTAAATTAGATAACTATTGTCTCTATAGCATAGAAAATAGTTTAGTTTATTCTATCGCATTAGGGGATTACCCTATAAGATAGAATAAGTAGTGAATAAATAAATAAAAAATTTGACGTGAATGATTTTTGTGCAATAAGTTTTTCTTTCCATAAAACACGCTTTCAATTTTATCTGAAACGATTCCAACGAAAAGCCACCCTAATTTTAAGTAGCTACCAAAATTGACGTGGTTTCATATTTTGCCGGCAGGTATGGAACAATTCAGCGCTAATGTGAGCTGAGAGTACTCATAAATTACAACATGTGGATTATATAAAAGATGCTTTGATATTTATTGTGAAATAACCTGAGACTGGCTCAATGGCGCAGTGGTTAGTGGATGGCTTTGAAGCGACCGTCCAGGGTTCCGACGAGGCCCGGGTTCGATCCCCGGGTCGGCGCAAAAAGTTTACCAAGTTTTCGCTGGTAAGAATTTTAGTGGCAGTTTCTGGAAGTGTGCGGTCTTGCACCCCCGTGCACGGAAAGCACGTCAACTGTTGGGTCCTGCGCCCGATCCCTCTCCGGTCGTGTCATAGAAGTGTTCCCATCGGAATATGAGGGTAAGGGATAGAGAGTGTTGTGTTTGCGCACACACTTTGAGCACTATAATATATCCCCCCTGCGTACGTTGGCTGATCGTTGCGATTGGCCCGCCGAGCCGTACTCAGTTGGGGATTATTATTTAAACTGAGCCTCCCCTCGATGGCTCAGTGGGTAGTGGGCTGCACTTAAAGCGACGGCTGCGCAAGAGTTCGATCCTGGGTGGGCCAAAATGCACAAAAGTTTTTCGTTCTTGTTGTGCGGCCAAATCGTTACCATAAGGGTTCCGTTATGTCGTCTGCCACTTCTCGCATCGAAACCGCAGGAAACAGCACAGTGGGCTACACTATAATAGCGATTAAGTGTGTATTCTGTGCAATAAGTATATCTATTAACTTGATATAACTCTGCTAATAGTTAATTTATTTTAACATGTTTGTATATTGTAATGGTTATAACTTTTAACGCCAACCACCAAGTCCTGATACGATTCTAGCGCTCTTTTTCCCCACGCTCGTGCAAGCTCTGAAATGAGCTTCCAGCCCCGCCCCCCCCCCCCCCCGGTTGTTCCCTGATCGCTATGACATGTCCTTTAAAAGAGGTTTGAAAGAGTTTCCTTCACGGAAGGGCGCGGTATGACTCGCTCCGGCATTGTTTGATGTTGATGGCGGCGGGGTTACCGTTTACCATCAGATGGGCGCAAACTCGCTGCCTAGATACGCAATAAAAAACAAAAAAAAAAACGATTCACGCAAAGAGGCTCCGAGGCATAGCCCTTTCCATTGCTCTCTGGATAACAGTATACTTAAAAGGCTGTGTATATCGGTAAACAAAAAAATACCACCTGAAATTCAAACGTAAATAAGTAAATATACACCCTTGATATGTTTATTTATTTATTACTTAAGATTATTATTTTTTTACACGTTATTTGGACTAATAAACAAGTCACAAGCGTTCGAGCGTATGCGGGCAGTGCAAATGTTTTAGAATCAGCGTCTTTCGCGACTACATCATCGAGTCATGAGCTTCCGAGCAATGAGGCCATTAGAAAAAAAGATCGCACACCGTGCGTCGTGACAGCGGCATTCGAAACTACGTAAGCGACCCCTAAAAATTCCTGTCTATTGCCTCGGTGATAGTAGCTGGTAAGTCCCACATTGGCGGGTAGGGGACCTGGCGTAGCGATACCAATTGATTTAAAATTATTAGCTACTAAAAACGGCTCTGAAGGAACCGCCATCAGAATGATGTGTAATCCACAGAGAACAGAGTCACCCGGACATAGCCCACCGAATTTTAGCAAAACTAAAGTAGGCAGTGGGCAGGTCATATTAGCGCAGATTATGACAGCCGTTGGAGCCGTAAACTCCTTGAGTGGAGGCACCCGCGCCTCGGTAAGGCGTTAGGTGTTAGACGCCCTGGTCAAGATGGGATGAGACTTCGAGGCTGGCAGGTGTGGGTGGGCTGAGAGTGGCCGAAAATCGGAGCAGGGCGTGCATTAGGGGAGACCTATGTCAGACAGTGACGAGTGGGGTTGCTGATGATGAAACTGGATATGCTTCTTTTAACAATTTCGAAAAACTTCAGCCTCTCTAGAAAGAAAGTATACTGTTTATTTAATACTTATACTTAACTTTTTGGTCTGCTTTTGACCTCGTGAATTACCGTGAAAAACGGACGCTTATGGCGTTAATTCAAATTGAAAAAACAAATCAAAAAGGAGTGCACAATTATTAAATAATCCTACTTCATTTACCGAGACGTGGTCTCCACTCTAGCACTTAATTCATCGTCATCATCATCATTTCAGCCAATTGACGCCCACAGCTGGATATAGGCCTCCCTCAATGTTTTTTTTTATTTTTATTTATTACAAAAATCCACAGCTACTATTGATATTATACGAAAACTCTTATATGCGAATCTTATAGCTAATAACGGACTTTCCTTGTTTCTAAAATAAAAAAAAAATCAACAAAATGATCTCCACACAGATCGGTCCTACGTCGCGCGCATCTAATTTCTTCCCGCGATCTTCACCAGATCGGCGGTCCACCTTGTGGGGAGCACTTATTTACGATCACATAATATTTAAGTACTTACCTATAAAGGACAACAGAACTCCTTTCCACGCACTTCCTTCTCTCCACTTATCCTCATTTTCACCGACCGAGTACACCATCATGACACATCGCACTACCGAAGTGGGTAAACTAAATCTTATATATGAAAAGTCATTATTTCACAGTTTAAATATTTGGCTAGATAAGTTATATCTCTGAGCGTCAGCTTCAATAAGGATATGGTCGTACTACCATTGTATCACCGGAGGTATATTGTTTGTGTTAGAAGAGCAGATTGACAAATAAGCGAGATAGCAACTGTCAATAAAAACGACGTGTTGACTTGAGCTTCTGGACGGAGTAAAGGCGGTTTCTGATTGGTGCAGTCGCTGTCGGCCTTAATATACAGGAATTAGTGGGGCTATTGCATCGAACAAGTGCCCTTAACAATCACCAATTCATGTTTGTTAGTGCAAACAGTGTGTGCATAAACATGTCTGTTTGCTCTCCAGTGTTGCGGTGAGCGGCCAGGTTTCACCAGCGTACGTCATTGTCGGAAGATAAACGGAAGATAAACGGTACACATTGGTTGAACACCTTCGTTTTCCTGAAATCCAAGGTGAGACCAATGTGACTGTGGTGAGTGAGGATACCCGGAGGCCCAATCCGGAGGACAGGGGGATTCAAAGGTTCTTCATCATCATCATCAGCCCATTTAAGTCCCCACTGCTGGGGCACGGAGCCTCCCTCAATCACATGAGGAGTAATTGCCATACTCACCACGCTTGGCAGACGGGTTGGCGAGGGTTTTGATATAAATGCAGAGTTTTCCTTCTCTGGGTGCTGATGATCATGCCAGCAGCTTTACCTTAGTCGCCTTTTACGACACCTCGGTAAGAGTGAGGGTGGCCTATTCTACTCTGCCGGGGACCACACGGCCCATTCAAATGTTAGTACAGAACTTATGATTCACTAATCTTGCGCGTGCTAATGGGCTGGCGGCAAATAGATTACCATAAGGTGGATCAGTCGGCTCGTCTCGCCACCTATCATCTATATATGTTTATTGGTTAGCCTGTGCTGTCTCACTGCAGGGAAATGGGTAGGGAGGCCTACCCCTCCTTCCAACTGTTTTCCGGACATAAGTCACAGTGTCGCATCATATATATGTCGCAGTAAGATAAGCTGAAACGGAATAATAGAGTCTATAATCCCTAGGTGATATAATTATGTACCGTAACATAGTTATACGAAAGCGATTCATTGCTATTGCCTAGGAATATAGTTATAAAACGCCCAAGTTTAGTGATATAAAAATAAATAAATAAAGAAATAAATATTTTCACAAAATCACCATTTACAATTGATTCTGATCAGAGATAGGTAGCTCAAGCACCTGTGTACGGATATCAGAATCACGTGGGATTACAAATATATTAAATATATTAACTTTTCTATTGTAAATACATACTTACAATACATAGCAAACACCCCAGACCAATACAAACAAACATGTTCAAGCACACAACTGTTTTACTGTGCGGGGATCGAAACCGCAACCCCTTGTATCAGAGGCAGCGTTCATACACTGTTTCAATCGGGGCCTCAAACTACTATTACTATACTTATTGTACTAGATATAGCCAGCACTTGTAGTGTTCTGTATCGGTTAAAAGGGAGGGTGGGATGAGGGTTTCTTGAATGTTGCAAGGTCGGGTCGGTCCGGAATCGGAAAATACCTGGATAGTTCATGGCATAGTTTGTCGCACAAGGCAGAAAGTTTCTGAGAAAACGCACAGTTGAACATATTCTGTAGCACCTAGTTTTTAGGTTTTTCTACTGTACCCATCTAGACGAGGAATGAATTATCAATGATCATATTACGTTACAGCAGCGTGGTCACGAGCGGACTGGAGTTCCAGAGACCAGTCCGCTCGTGACCACGGCTGCTGTAACGTAGTCGAAACGTCGAGGCAAAATATAGAGTTACACAATGTTGTGTATCACATAATAAATTGTATCGTCTTAATTTTGTCTTGAGTAAATTATTATTTTTTTTTTGTAATGGCTGCTATTGCGTTGTTATGCAAACAATTTTTTTTAACTCTGCCAATGTCGAGTGATTAACGAGACACGTTTTAAAAGAAAAATGACCGGTATAGATGAGATTTAAATTCTTCAGGATAATAGTAATTTTGAGTTCATACACCATCTAAACAAAAGATACAAACAAAACGTATTAAACAAACACCATAGACGGCCACAAAAAAAAAAAAAAAAAACAAAAAATGTTAAGTGGGAGTTCTTTCAAGTTAAATATTATATCTAATAATATATCATACATAAATATTCTATAACAGAAGAGGAAGGTACAAAGAAAGAAGAAAAGAAAAAGTAAGAGGGCAGCGGAAATTCTTGGGGGTAGGATGGCATACAGAGAGAAATTATAATTTTGACAATTGAAAATATGTGGTCTGACGTACCTCATCGAAACCACATTCGCATAGGGAAGACGAAGAGTTTGATAATTTAGTTATAATGCAAAGCGAAAATCTAAACACTATTTTCATACTTTATTTTTGAGTGCAATAAAAGTATATTCATTTATTTGAAGCTAGTCAAATCCAAACGATGTAATTGAATCTGTGTCAGATATTCTTAAACAAACGCACTTGGAACATTAGCCCGATTCAGCCAATATTTTTTGTGAATAAATCCTATGTAAACGTAGATTAGCAGTGTGTCCCGGCCAGAGTAGAATAGACCACACTCCACTCTTAACGGAGGTGGCGTAAAAGGCGACTAGGTAAAGCTGATGGTCTGATCATCAGCACCCAGAGAGGAAAACTCTGCATTTATATCAAAACCCTCGCCAACCGTCTGTGGTCGGCCAAGCGTGGGAGTATGGCAATTACCCCTCATGTGATGAGGGAGGCCCGTGCCCTAGCAGTGGGCATAATGGCTGACGATGAAAATAACGTCATATTTGGTAGGAATCAAAAGCCTACGATATATTTAGTAATATGACGTTTTATCCGGATAAAGATTCGTCGAATCAGTGCCTAAGAGCGATTTCCGTGGATAGATTATAGTATAATATTCTGCTTTGTAATTTCCATGTAAAATTTTTTTTTTTTACAAATTATCTGAAATCTGTCGGAACCTTTATCAAAAATTGTTGAATACTTTGACGAAGGCTTTAGACTAGCAATCAAGGTCCTAGTGCAGGACTCCTGTGCTCATCCCGGCATAGAGCACGTCGGAGGCTTTTCATTCGTTTACATCAGTTTTGTTGGAATAGTCGGTTAATGTATGAACTTACCGAGGGTCGTAAAAGGCGACTAAGGTAAATCTGCTGGATGATCAATCAGCGCCAGAGAAGGAAACTCTGCCTTTATATCTAAAACCCTCGCCAACCAGCCTGCAAGGTGAGTGAGTATGGCAATTACCCCTCATGTGATTGAGGGAGGCCCGTGCACATCAGTGGGGACTTAAATGGGTGATGCTGATGATGATGATGATGATGATGAATGATGATGATGATGATGTATGAAACTTATCGATTGCCTGACCACCGACAGGGCAAAACCGAGAACCCCCACGCAGTCGTTACTTTTAAGCGCATACCAACAACCATGCGTTATACGAGACATGATTATACAAATTAGAATACCCGCTATAAAAAGTTCGAGTTAAAGCTTAAACTATTTAACTTTCTTTTGGCGAAAAATTCTGAAATTTTCATGTGCAGCCTCAACTTTTCTTGCACATCATCCTCTTAATGGCGATGTGCTAGCATTTCTAAGAGTTGTCTAAATAAACTAAATCATGATAATGATTCCCCTTTCGAGATAACTAATAATTTTCTAAAGCAAAAATCTTTTGTAGTACTTTTTGATTATAAATAATCTCTAGGATTGTTGGGCTTAAAGGCGCTAGGTCTAAGGCCCGATTCGACCGATCTTTAAGATCCGGAGCCGTGTGGGCCCGGCAGAGTAGAATCGGCCACCCTCACTCTTAACGAGGTATCGTAAAAGGCGACTAAGGTAAAGCGCTGGCCATGATCATCATCACCCAGAGAAGGAAAACTCGGCATTTATATCAAAAACCTCCGCCAGCCCGTCTGCAATGGCGTGAGTATGGCAATTACCCCTCATGGGACTTGAGAGAGGCCCGTGCCCCAGCCAGGGGAAACTTAAATGGGATGATGATGCTGATGATGATGATGATACACAGATTTGTATGAAATGACAGCGCACAAACACCATACATTTAGTTCGGATTAAGACTCGAAATTCGGGCCTAAGTTGTTTTTTTTATGGATAATAAGTGGCAGGGACGAGCGACGGGAAACTGATGTTAATCGATTGCCGCCGCCCAGGGACACCAGTGCACCCAGTGCAGTCTCAAGGGCTGGAGACCTTTAGACCCCCTTTCCCCCGGATTGGGCCTCCGGTACCCTCACTCACGCAGGAAAACACAGCACTTCTGCTGCTTCACGCCAGTAATCTAAATTCCTGAAATGCGTATAAAAAAAAATCATTTATTTCAGGCTTCGACTATTAATAATATTAGTAATACAAAAATACTTAAAAAGCTATGTTAGTAGAACAAATTTAATTTAGGTATCAAGCAAAACGGCGCATGCACTTGGACCCAGTGCCGCAGGAAGGAACAGCATAATTAATAGGGACAAGTGAACGACCCCATCGCCGCTGGCGAGAAGTTGGTGCTCTGCCTAAGAGCAAAAACTCTCATCAGGCAGTCTCCCCATGCAAGCGTTTATGGCGCGCTGAATGGGAAGTGACGTCCCTTGGATACCCAATCCCTGAAAGTCGATCAGGCCCCTTCTCCCCGGCTTACCTTTATGGCCGGCTGGGGTGGACCACACAGGGCTGCAGGACTTTCACCTCTTGGCTTGCCTCAACAGCGAGCAGAGTAGGATGTCAGACAGACGCTATATGCTCGCAGGGGTTCGAAGTGAAAGATGGACATAAGTCGCGATGTTGGCACAGTGTCTGTAACCACAGACACGTGGTTAGAATTCGGTGTACACCTATCGGCACCCTGAGCTGCTCACACCAATGTGGACCGCTGCTATATCTGGTAAGCTAGCTTTTGCGTGGCTTCTGTAGCTTATTATAGGGGGCCATCTAGTGAGTGACGAGTCACCACCTGCCCATTTTTCGTGTTTTTCGTTTTTTCGTGATTTTGTTATCATTTGATGGACAGGTGCCATAGTCTCTCCATAGTACCAGTTAACGGGCCACTAAACACCTCAACCCAATAGCCAGTTCATTTTGTTTTCCATTATTTACAATAGTCTTATGCCAAAACCGCGGGACTGGTCCTTGGTACACTTCTGTCGTACCTTATACAGGGATAGTCGCCCGGCTAGTGTCACATAACATTATAGTAAAAATGCAATTGAACGGGCCTCTTACGTGTGGCGTCGGCGCCACGCACGCCTCCCAAAAGTCCGGGACATAATTGCCGTGGTTATGGAAACAACTGACATACATAATAATAATACCTAACAATCTCACGGGACATTCAATTTACGTTGACCTGATTCCGTACTAAGTAGCAAGCACTTGTGTTTACAGATATCAGACAACAGAGGGAGGAACACAAATATATACTTCAATAAATATATATATACACCCAGGACACAGAACAAACACAAATTGTTCATCGCACGAATGTTTGCCAGGGTGCGGATCGAACCCACGACCTTGGTTTTCGTTAGAGGCAGTGTCACTTACCCAATGCGCCATCCGTCCAGTCGTATGCCTTTCTGGCTGAGCACCCAATAAAACATCGACCAGTTTATTCTTTCTAACAATACTTTTGAGCACAAATCGTGTTGCATAACTTGTAATTCTTCTTCATCATCATCGGCAGCCCATTTAAAAGTCCCCACGTGCTGGGGCACGGGGCCCTCCCGCAATCCACCATGACGGTAATTGCCATAATCACCACGCTTAGCAGAACGGTTGGCGAGGGTTTAATATAAATGCAGAGTTTTCCTTCTCTGGGTGAGGCTGATGATCATACCAGCAGCTTTACCTTAGTCCGCCTTTAGCACCCGGAAGAGTGAGGGTAGTCTATTTACTCTGTCGGGGACCACACGGCAATTAACACGGTATTCTTCTTACACCCTGTATAATAAATCCCCTCATAATTGGCATTACCGTAACAACTGCTCCCGGCTTAGAGCCGGTGTTAGCGTAACAAGGATATAAGGGATTGCAGGGAGGATAGAAGGACTTAGCACTACCTTATTACAGCCTAGTAGGATTAGCCAGTATCAAAAGGTATTCTTTTTTGATGATAGGTGTCAGACGAGCACACGGATCACCTGACTTTGTCAACAGTGCAGGCACAAGTGCGCTGCCACCTGTGAACCTTATTTTCATCTAAGATAAGCCTCCAGTCCTACCCCTATTCTGCCAGCGAAACAAACACAGCGCTCACTGCCCGGTCGAGCCGGCACATTCATGCCGAAGCGTGGTTTCCCACGGTCAGCGTGGCTCTCACACGGTCGCGGCCTCTCCCGCGGTAAGTGTGGCTCTATCGCGGTCAGCGTGGCTCTTCCCGCGGTTCACGCGTGGCTGTGAATTTTTCAACAAAATTATGTATTTTGTATTCGCTACAACAACAAATTTTTCGTCCTTTAACGACCTCTTCTACGAAACCTTTTAAACAAATTTTATTTACGGCTTTTGAAAATTCGTTAAAAATTTTTCGACTTGCTTTAAAAAAAATTACAAAGTTACGTTACGGCTTTGTAAAAAGGTAGTGTACCACAATTTACCACTTTGGAGCGTATCCTTTGCGACAAAGTATTGTATTTAGAAAAAATTATGTTTAAAAACTCACATCATTTTTTTAAAGACCTATCCATAGATACCCACACGTGCAAACTAGGTGCTGAAATAATGGATTCCTCCACAAATCAGAAATTCCAAATTAATAGCAAACATTCAAAGCAAATTTTAAAATTATATTATGCATTATGTGCATATTGGTTATGTGCAGTATAATGTGTTTAATTACGTTTTTCTGCGTTTTTAGTGTGTATTGTGTTGTGTTTTTTATTTTTTATTTATATTTTACATTAAAAAAGGCACCCGCGGAAGATCAGCGATGATGTTGTCGG
>JADPWL010002180.1:0-13726 GCA_019059595.1 Marasmia exigua | reverse complement strand
TCACCTCCCATCGTAAGGGTGGGGGACCACCCCAGGTAAGCGCTCGCGCAGGTATATAAGCTGCAGGAAATCAGTAATTTGTTTGCCGGCGGATATCGAATCTGACCTCCGCACATTAGGCTTTGAGCCGGAATACGTGCGACCGATACGGGCACGCCAGGATAGATCTGGCTGACTATACTACGCCCAGCTCCAGCGCACACCGAACCTTACCCCGGCCATATTTGAGGTCACAGAGCTCCTCAAAAAGCCGGGGGTAAAAATCGAGGCCTGGCGCGGAAAACGCGGCCCAGCGCTGCCAGCAGTTCCGGCACTCTTTAGTTGTGTACAACTGCCACAGACCCCTGACCTGTGTCCGTTGTGGCGAGGAACACCTTGCCCGGGACTGCCAACGCCCAAAGGAGGCTCCACCCACCTGCACAAACTGCGGCGGTGCTCACACCGCCAACAGCGTCACCTGCCCGGTGTTCCGGAAGGAAACCCGGAACAAGCAGGCCGGCACTGTGGCGCGCTCTACAACCGCCGCAACAGCAACACGCCATCGCGAAGCGGACGCTCCGGCCTCGCTGATGGCCGCAGCCAATCCCCCGCCTCCCGTCGAGCCTTACGCTCCGGAGGGCCAGCCTCCTAGGAAGAAGACTAAGAAAAGGAGATCCCGGCGGAAGAAGAACAAAGCCACTGCTCTTCAGCAACAACAACAACCACCACCGACAACCACTGCTCAAACCAGTTTCCGTCCGCGGGGCCCATGGTCGCTGCTCCCTCCGGGGGGACGAAGGCGAAGCGGGCAACACCGTACCCGGCGTCGTCCGAGCCGTCGCAAGCCCGGAGAGTCGGGGTGGACCCGGTAATCACTAAGGCCATAGGAGCTCTAAGCGAGGTCTAAGCTAATGTTACAATTTTTTCTGATAGGATTGGAGTTGGTTGTGGACCTCTTCTAAATGAGAAATGTAAATGTAAGGTAACAAATTATTGTATGCCTAACGCTTCGTTAGAGCAAATTATTGACAAGATGAGATTTTCTTCAGAGATTCTCAACCCTTTGTGAGCTTCATGTAAAAAAAATATTTTTGTGTGCCTTCCCTTTTTTTAGGTACTACACACCTAGCCAAAATAACAGTATTCATTTATTGAATACATTATTATACAACCTGACCTTTAGTCATAGTGACGTTTTTTGACACAAATACATTTATAGATAATACCTAAGTTTTTGTTGACTGGCAAAACTTTTTATTTGCCTGATAAAATTAAAAAAGAAATACCTACTCTGTTAGCGTTTAATTTGATTACCCAAAATAATTTTATTCCAAATGATTTAAATTATGTGAGACAATAGAGGAATCCTCTTGCAAACCAATGACAAAAAGAAACCCTAAAAATCTAAACCTTAGGTATTCATCAGAATATACAGTGTTTGTCTGGCAAATTACTTGAATTGGAATTATTTTTAAATAAAATGAATGTCCATGTATTATGTATTACGGAACACTGGTTAAGACAGTATGAACTAATTATTAATATTGACAACTATAGCGTCTGTAGTTCGTTCACGAGAAAGTCGGCAATCAGAGGCGGGTCACTAATTTTATTAAATAATTCCATTAAATATAAAGAACGCAAAGATGTCGTTTCACGTTCACTTGAGCGAACTATTGAGCTAGAGATCTTTTTGGCACTTACATATATATGAGTGTGTGTGGAAAGGAAAGCAGGGAGGAAATAATTAAGTACGGTGTACCTACCGGCTCGGTATACGGACCTGTGGGCTTCATAATGCATGTTAACAGTATGCCAAACGTTATCAGGCAGTGTAGATCATACATGTATGCGGATGATACATGTATCTTGTATAGTGACACAGACATGGAGAGGATAAAAGCGGTGGTACAAGAGGACTTCGACAGTGTGATTCGATGGGCTCACGATAATGGCATACTTATAAACCTTTCCAAGACAAAGTCTATGTGTATTTTTTCTCCATACGTCAAAGACAGGAACATCGATATACGTATAAAAGGACATAGCTACGATTGTCTGCATAGCAGCAAAAGGTATTGTCAGTGTGATGATCTTGAATCAGTTTCCTCGTATAAGTACTTGGGATTGACAGTTGATAATCATTTCAGCTGGAATGTACATGTCAATGTGATCTGTAACAGAATCAGAGTAATTCTGGGGAAGCTACAAAAGCTTAAATATGCGGTTACCAGAGGAGTAATGTATATCCTGTATTACGCGTTAGCAGATGCAGTAATGTCCTATGGCCTGAATACCTACGGTATCACATTCCCGGTTCACATGAATTTTAAGCCACGGGATTTCCCAACAGATATGTTATACTCATCTACTAATCTTTTGTCTGTTAGGAAATTATATATATTAAATACAGTGCTAACTAAACATAAGTCGCTACCCTATCAGCATAGTGAAACTAACTCAAGAAGAAAGCGGAATGTTGTAACACAACCGTTCGTAAGATCTGAGTTTGCACGGAGGCAATATGGAAATAGAGCTTGTGTATTATATAATAAAATAAATAAAGACCTTGATATTTACAATATGATTTACGCAAAATGTAAAATGGTTCTCACTAAGTGGTTAAAAACAAAGAGTTATGATGAAATAGAGTTGTTTATAAAATAAATAAAAAAAAAATAATAATAATAATTACTAACTATTTACCCTTTATGATAAAATATTAAATGAATAATTTATATAATGTGCAGGCATACATACACCTCCAGTCACGTCCAAACAGACAACACACACACAAACACACACACACACACACACACACACACACACACACACACACACATAACAATTATTGTATCTTGAACTTCAATTTAAATTAATTATTTTAGTGAGTTTAGTCTATTGTCACTATGCTATGGAAGAGCGGTGTTGCCTATCACAAGCAAATGAGCTTAAAAGGGAGCATCATACACAAAATATTGTACTAGACTAAGTTACTGCAATAAACATTTTTGTATTTTTTTTTTGTATTTGTACATGAATAAAATCAAGTCGCTGCAAATAAGGTTACTCAAACTGTTAATCTCAAATAAGGAAAGACGAGCACTACAAGGAAACTACGAAAAACTATTTAAAATCTGCAAAATACTGCCAATAGGGATGAAAACAAAAGTCGCGATCCTTGCTGAGCAGCAGGGCAAAAACGAGTTTGTTCAGGAGAAAAAGTACACATATGCGACCCGTCAATCAAGAAAGCCAAAACTTGCAGCCTTGGGGGCTACCAACTACTATGGCAGGCGAGAGAGGCGATGGCTAATACCTACACTGGTAAACGAGCTGCCATATGAAATACTAAAAAATGTAACAAGCAGAAATCATTTAAAAAGTACTCTGCGAAAACACTACCTATCAATGTGTCCATAGAGTAGGTGCCTCGGCCGGCTGGCGCAGATTACTGTGAGTGCGTGTGTGTTTCTGTTTATGTGAGTGTCTGTGTGTGTGTGTTTGTGTGTGTGTGTGTGTGTGTGTGTGTGTGTGTGTGTGTGTGTGTGTGTGTGTGTGTGTGTGTGTGTGTGTGTGTGTGTGTGTGTGTGTGTGTGTGTGTGTGTGTGTGTGTGTGTGTGTGTGTGTGTGTGTGTGTGTGTGTGTGTGTGTGTGTGTGTGTGTGTGTGTGTGTGTGTGTGTGTGTATGTGGGTGTGTGAGTTGTGTGTGTGATTGTGTTTTAATCCTAAAACTACATCTATGTTTTATCTTAAGTAATATTAGTGGAAAAAATAAGAAATAAATCCACCCGCGAAACCCGGGCGGGCTGACATAGTGCATATCGTTAAGTTAAAAATAATGTAATTAGAGTCAAGCTTCATAAGTAAAGTCCGCGGCATGTAACTGTGGCGATAACCGCTAGTTTGCGAATTTGTCAAATAAATAACTTTCTATGAAAATTGGTTGCTGCGTAGGTACTCAAGGACAACGCCAAAGTTGCGTACCGCGGGCTGTAAACAAGTAAACAATTAGGCTTAGTATTTAAATATTAATAAGTGTCAGTAAAATCTTTATGTACACGAGAACTACTGCCGACAAACTGCTTCACAGTTTGGCAGATATGAAAATTGTAATTTGTAAATTTACTTTAAATAAATAAATAAATAAAAATTTTCTTCTTCATATTTTTTTTGCATGTACCTAACGATTATTTCAGTTTAAAGTTTTTTTTTCGTTCCATTTCATTCCACGACCAGTCTTAGGACTAAGAATGGATGCGTTGATAGTGAAAGGCTTGATGAATGTGTCCTCCAGTAAAAATACCCTTACTGGTCCACTCACTCTATGTCTACTCACGCCTGAAGCCAGAACATACTGTGCCTTTTTAGGCGATAGGGATAGTTTGTCTTTTCAATGTTGCTGTCAGGTCATTGGGGTGTGCCGGAGTGATTCTTCGAGATGTGACTTTCGTAGCCGTCTTCAAATCTAATATTACTACAGATTGACTACACAGTCTTATTTTATTCAGAAAAGAGTATATTTTTATTCAGACCTTTTATTTATTCAGTTATATCTTAAAACATTAATAGTCATTAATTTGATAATAATTAGTCAATTATTATCAAATTTTTGCGACGGAAAATGAAGATGAAACTTGATAACGTAGAGCCAAATAGTCAAACCACAAGCCATGAAGCCCGGCCGCCATTAGGCTCGTCTATTAAACCAGTACCTACCTATTACCTAACATAATAGTTAATACTAATAGCTACGAATAAAATGAAATCCATGTTTTAACAGAGTTTTTATATTTTACTATTAAAACTATTTAGTCTTGCAGAACAAACAAAAAAACTGTAAACATTTCTGTAAAGTGAAAGATAAATAAATATTCAACTAACGTTCAATATTAAAAAATATACAATAATTCATACGTCGTCATACAAAAATATCGTAACATTTTATAATATTGTTTACGCTCTTCAAAATATTGCATTTTCTATTTTAATTTAAATTAATAGAAATATCGATCTCCATCGATATTAGGATATGTACAAAGCAGTTTCATGTTAAGTATTGTTTTCACTTTCCTTTTATGTGCACTATTATTTTCCTTTAAGGTGAAAATACCGATAATTTAATACATAAGTAATGTATTTTTTTCTATTTATGTTTCCAACCATAGCACACTTATTATGAATAAAATATTTCCAAAATGTATGCATATCTTTATTATCAGGAACATGTTCAAGAAGACTAAAGCTTACCATAAAAGGCTTGAAATTGAATTATCTTACATGTAGTAAACAACACAAACAAGTAAGTTACTCCGTGACCATGGCGCTTGCAACAGTGCCGAAATATCGGAAACTCAAAAATAAGGTACATGGTAGAAATCTCGTAAATAACTATTCTAATTATATTAATAGCTTAGAAATAGACAACAGTTTGAAAAAATATTTGATCTCAGCTGAGATAGTCAATTTTGACTAGCTAGTCAATTTTGCATATTTGCAAGTATTATCTTAAAAAATACTTTTTCTGTAAAAAAAATATGTCTTGAAATAATTAAATATCATTTCCTCTCCAATATGAAGTGATAATTTAGTCCAGCCAAAATAAAAATTGAGTCGGCTAAAAGTTTTTTCGTTTTTAATGTGGGGTAAAAATTGAATTTTATGTCTTTAAATGAGTAATAAATGGACCAAATTATAAAATTGTACACAAAAACTGTCGGCCTATTTGCTACAAATTAACAATTTCGAGGTGATTGTGATTTAGAAAAGTGATACTTATTTTACATATTTTCGTTTTTTGTAATTGTAAGTTATATCTCTGCAATGTCTATCGGTAATCTATATGTACAAGATGTCGCTTTCATGGGACTTTAGAGGTAGCATATGTAATAACATCTTCAAGATCTGTAGAAATATCAGCCCATTGTTGGGACTGAAGACGGGATGAAGATCTTTCCTCATTTTCCCTTTTAATTTGACTGGGCTACTTTTAAACAAACAAAATTTTCACAGCTTACTTCAAATCAGGACGACAAAATATAATATTATTATGGTAACTTCATTTGCAACTTACTTTATTACCAAAAACTCAATCATATGAACCTACCCAAAAAGTCATAAGCTTAAACTTTTTCAGATCAAACCATAAGTGAACCTGTATTTTTAGGGAAGATTGGCTTCACTACACATTAACTCCATTGATTTTAAGTTTTTTTACACGGCGGGTGGTGCCCTCTCCGTCAGAGCTGTCCGTGTCATGTGAACTGCCTTCAGATTTGATGCCAAGTCCCAACTCATGAGCATCCATAAAATTGCCAGTTGCTCGAGCTTTTTCCAAAGCTCGTACTGAAAGAAGATATTTATAAATTTTTGCTATTAAGTAGTTAAGATTTATGAGTTAAATACTATTCTAAATTTATTTTAACATATTAAAATAGGTATAGCACATAAACACAATATAGCTTATTACAGAATGTCAATCAATTCAAAAAGTAAAATGTTACAAAGTACCAATTATTAAAATTTTAATAATAATGTCAATAAAATATTAAATTACAATGTCAAGTTAAAAATTACAAAGAAAGTCAGTAAATTAAATTAAAATACTAATGAGATTACAAATAAAATAACGAATTAATTATTTACAAACACTGACTAACGGCCAAAAACAGGCAACTCACCCCGCCCGCCTCCGACGCAAAGGTGCCCATCACACTCGCCGCATTACCACGCTGAATAGCGATGGCCAGCCTCTGCACCAGAAACGACCCAGAGCGTGAGTCACCTGTCACCTCGCACAATCTACGGCCTATCTCCCACACAAAGTCCCTGGCTTCTGACCCCCAACAGCCCATCGTCTCCACGGCCACAGGCACAAATTGATAAAGGGGCTCCAAATTGGCGTACTTGAGCCTCTTCTTTGAGCTGGCATCCTCCGCAGCCGCTGACGGGGAGTGGACGGTGCGACTAAGGTGGCTGGCGGCTACAGTACTGACACAAGTAGCGTCCCAAATCAGGCACTTACCGTTTTTCCAGGGCACCAAAGTGAGCCCGTCCGGCCTCTTACCGTCAGTTCTGCTCAGTCCGGGAGGCTCGAGCACGCAAGGAACATTTGCAGATACGAGAGCCCTGCGTATCACGTCGTTCATGGCATGGTGCCGTGGGAACCTCCCCGCGCAACGGCGACAACTTAATGCGTGATGGCCGTCAGTCCCCACCATAGAACCGCAAGTGCATTTGTGAGGCTCGCACACCTTGCAGCCCAGGCGCAGAGCCACCGCCACCCGCAGGGAGTCACTATCCAGCAAGGTACCCAGGTGTGGCGAAGGCAGCGCGTGCAACCATGCCCCAGACTCTCTCTGCGATACAGCACGCAGTCTTGCCAAGTCAGCTCCCACAGCCCCCCCCAGTAATTCCTCCTGGACCCGCCTCACCCGTACGTCGTCCCACGCCCTCTGGGATTGCGTTGCCTGCGGGATCGCCGCACCAGGGCATAGGGCCGACCATGCAGACACGGCGCCAGACACAAATGGTATACTCACCTCGCCACCATTGGAATTGAGTAAAATAGTGACAAGGCTTGCAACCCCATGCGCAGACGCCAGAAAAGCTGGCAGGCCCACATCACCCATGCAGCGTACCCCGAGCCCCCCGCACCTAATTGGAAGAGCCGCCTGGGTCCACTGAACCTCCTCCAGAGAGACGTTGAGGATGGACTCCACCACCGATTTCAAAGCCCTGTCAAAAGAGGTAACTTCCACTGAGCAGAGCCAAGTTGGCGCGGTGCGTAACAAATAGGTTACCTTTGGAAGAGCAAAACACATCCTTAATAAAACCATTGCAACGTGAGGAGACAGGTCCTGAAGGCGTGCCCGAGCGTTGTCGAGAAACCTCGTTCTAGACGTAATGGCCTCAGGAACTGCTTCCGGAAAATGGGCGAACCTAAAAGGTTAATTTCCGTACGGGAAAGCTCCTTGAGGCCGGGTAGGATAGCACTGAACTCCGTGAAATGTGTGCGAGCCTCATCACTGCACGGGAAAAACTCGCACTTCGAGGGATTCACCTCCAAGCCCAGGGCCTTAAGACGGGGTATCAGGATCTCTAGGTCCTGTAGCACTTCCTCAGCCCTACCCCCAATCGTGCCGTCATCTAGGTACCATACGTTGAGCGAGGATTTGAGTTCGGCGATCACTTTATGAATCGCCAAACTAAAAACCAAAGGCCCGAGCGGATCTCCCTGCTGGGCTCCTACCTGCGATAGTATCCGATCCTCATCATAAAAAAGGTTAGCGGGGAGTTTATACACCTGCACAAGGAATGGATACAGAGACGGGACATTTTCCCTCACCTCATCCAACAATACGTCCCTTTCCAGAGTGTTAAACGCATTCCGGATATCGACCTTTAGTACAATGCTATTCTCGTTCTCAGGATCCAATACGAATGCGCGTGTTGCATGAATAGCCGCTTCACAGCCTAGGCGGGTTCCAAACCCCACTTGGTGCGGCTGCAAATACCGGGCCATGTTCTCCTTAACGGCGCGGCACGCTAACTTCGCAGTTAGACGGCGAAAAACACACCCGATCGCTATCGGCCTTACGCCACCATCTTTCTTTTCCAGAGCGATAAGCGATGCCCCGTACAAGTACGGACACACCAAAGGGTTCAGCTGGCCGCTGAGCAAAAAATTCGACAACCTGACAAAGATTTTATTTTATTATTATAATGAATCTGTTTTGCTACATACAGTAGATGGCATACGACCACGGCAATACGGCATAATAATTTCAGCAGAGACAATTTTTTTGTTTCGTACTTTTTAGAGCGTGTTTTCTTGGTAATCGGGTTTTAGTTTTTAACTTTATTTTTATTTAACATATTGTGAGTTATGGAAATAAAATTACATATTTGAAATGTGCTAAAAAAGCTCTTTCATTTGATACCCCACACGGTACCGTCAAGAAAAAATAAATGTTATCAAAAGCA
The DNA here is from genome assembly GCA_019059595.1 of Marasmia exigua. NCBI lineage: Eukaryota > Metazoa > Arthropoda > Insecta > Lepidoptera > Crambidae > Marasmia > Marasmia exigua. The sequence goes on along the minus strand of JADPWL010002180.1, from coordinate 4,762 downwards.
TATATAAGAATAACATAGGTAAAATCAAGTAAAAAACACCTGAGATTCGCCGATGATTTGGTGTTACTATCTGTCTGAGTAATGCACACAGTTGCAATACATGATCGAAACCTTACAAAAAGCTTGCGCTAGTGTAAGATTAGAAATCATCCTTACCAAGTCATGACATTGACGAACAGTTGTGAAACATCACTACTAATCAACGGCAACCCTCTAGAATACACCAAAAATTACATTTATTTAGGGAAAACAATTAGTTTTGATAGACAAAACAACGAAAATGAAATAGATAGATGAGTACAACAAACGTGGAACAAATACTGGAGCTTAAAGGCGAACTTATTTATACTAGTTATTAACTAGTTATTAAATTTATTGGCATGTCGCTTTTAAAAAAATTTTAAAAGCGACATGCCAATAAATTTAATAACTAGTGTCATGTATGAATGTTGTGGGGGTAGTTGCAATATGGTGAACTGTAGGTAGCAAGTAAAAATGTGTCAAGATGGCAGTCTAGTTTCTACAGCTATCAGAGATTCCGGAGCTCCGAAAATACGTAAGTTTACACAGTTTGTTAAGTTCTAACAGTGGCGACGAGGAAAAATAAGTGATTATAAAATAGTGATAAAATTGTAGTGCAAATAAAATTTAGAAAAACTTAGGCAAAAATAGTGATTAAGTTCGATGAATTTAATGTGGCACATGGCTGCTGGAAAAATTATAGTGAAATCTGGCATATTGCTTGTAGGCAAGTGAAATAGTAGAAGACAGTAAAAAGAAAGCCAATTTATTGGTCGTATGCGGAGCAGATTTGTATGATTTGATTGTTTCTCTGATTTCGCCTAGCAAAGTGAGGTGACTTTCTCCACAACAAAATCAACGTTAGACAAACATTCAAACCCTAAACCTAATGAAATTATACAATCCTTTATATTTCGACGAGGTACCAGGGAGAAGTCGAAATAATGAGAGATTATTTTGAAGACGAATTTTGATGAAATAATGCAATATTTTTATCTCGCGTCTCGCGAGGATTTGTAATCCTCCAAAAATATATTAACACTGATGTTATGATGTTATAAAAGAAATGTATTTTTTTATCACTGTCAAATAGACGTCAATTCGACGACACACTGGACATGGTGAGCGGCATGAAGTGGTTCTGAACAGTGGGCCTTAAGAGTGGCTACTGGCAAGTAGACATTCATCCAGAAGTCAAAGAGAAGACGGCATTTACGACCGGAACTAGGAATGGACTGTGGCAGTTCAACGTTATGCCCTTTGGACTTTGTAACGCTCCGGCGACATTTGAGCGGTTAATGGAAAGGGTATTGGTTGCCTGGTCTATCTGGATGACATCATCGTCATGTAACGGAATTTCTCCGAACACATCAGCAACCTGAGGAAGGGTTTTACTAGGATAAGAGAAGCAAACCTAAAACTTAGCCCAAAGAAGTGCACCTTTTTCAAGGAAGAAGTGGCCTACTTAGGACACATCATTTGTCGAAGGGAGTAAGGACGGACCCGGAGAAAATTAAAGCTGTCCAAGAATGGCCTACACCAGCTAATAAGACGGACGTAAGATCATTTTTGGGTTTATGCGCGTACTACCGGCGCTTCGTAAAGAACTTCTCCGACATCGCCAAACCACTTCACTGTAGAACTGCAGAGTTTGAGGTGGGCGATATAGTCTGGAAAAAAACGTTCTATCAGAGCGATAAGGATAAATATTTTAATAAGAAGTTAGCCCCTAAATTTATCAAATGTAAAGTAGTCGGTAAAATGTCTCCGCTTGTTTATGAGTTAAGCGATATGGTCGGCAAAACTTTAGGTTCTTGGCATATCAAGGACTTAAAACTTGTTAATTACAAAGGATAGTACACCAAAAAGGAAGCCTTGATAAAGTTTTAATAGACGGATTTTACTGTTAAGTATTAATACGCAAAATCCTACTTTTCGCGGCGGGGTACTGTCACGTTGCACGTTTCCTACATATAATTTAATAATAAAAAGTAAAAGAAAAATAAACTAAATAAGAAAAGAACATTAATCAGACTATCCTAACTTAAATCCTAATAAAGTAAACTTAAATACAATTAATTAAATCAACACTAACTACGGAACAGTGTTAAATAATGACCACGCTTAAAGGTTTTTCTATTACGCGGCTGCCTACTACGGATCCCTAGGCCGCGCGCGCCGCTAGACATCGTTTCGCCGTCTCACACGTCACCGTGCCCCGCGCGCAAGGAGCCTGTGCGCACCTCTTAAAAATCGATCCTGTCAGATCATTTACGCAATAAGCCTAAATAGTTTTAATTGTGTATAAACCCGCTGGGGTGAGTTTCACATATTTATTATTCGTGTGCTAAGCTTGTAATGTTCTTCTTGTGTATTAATTAGTGCCGCCTAGCCTGTAGCCAGTAGAAGTTAAACAGGAGGGTAACTGGTACTGGCGTAGGCGGTGTATCACGATGATGTCTCCTTACACCCGCCTTGTGGGCTTCCAGGTTCCTGCTAACCCGTGAGACCTGAAGAACAGGCCTCACCTACCGAAATCTACGGTCAAGCTACCTACATCCTCAATTTCGGACGTACCCCTTCACTACCTACCAACGAGGGTGGAGAACCAGCAAAACCTGCGTCAGGCCAGTGTTCTAACTTAAATCTCGGTGCCTACAGTGAGGAAGCAAGTCTTAGCTGCAATAAAATTAAGTTCTACCTAAGTACCACTTAGTTTTATTCCCACACCCTTCTTCTGCGATAGTACCGACGAGCAGTCGTCGCATCGGCTCACAGAAGATAAGCGAGTATTTGCCTGGGACTTAGAATGCGATCAAGCCTTCATCAGATTAAATAAATATAAAATAAATAAATATTTCACAACATCACATACATTGACCTGACTCCGAGAAAGGTAGCTCAAGCACCTGTGTTACAGATATCAGAATCAACAGTGGGATTACAAATATATACATATAATACTTTTCTTTTGTAAATACATACTTATAATACATAGATTAAAAGAAGAAGAAGAAGGTCCTCGAGTGGAGGCCACATACAGGAAGTCGCAGCCGTGGCAGGCCTCCTACAAGGTGGACCGACGATCTGGTGAAGATCGCGGGAATCCATTGGATGCAGGAGGCACAGGACCGATCTGTGTGGAGAACATTGAGGGAGGCCTATGTCCAGCAGTGGACGTCTTTTGGCTGAAATGATGATGATGATTAAAAGAACACCTCTGTACCAGCCCTATACTTGGATACCCGAACGGAGACGGAAGGTTATCCTGGACACCGATGCCAGCAATACTGGCATAGGTGGAGTTCTGTCGCAAATCAAAGTGAACGGGAAGTCGTGATCGCTTATTTTAGTAAGTCACTTTCAAAACCTGAAAGGAACTACTGTGTGACTCGTAAGGAACTGTTGGCGGTAGTGAAGACTACAACATTTCAATAAGTATCTCGTTGGTAGACAGTACACCTTGCGAACGGATCACGCAGCGGTAAAATGGCTCTTGCAATTCAACAACCCAGAAGGACAAGTTGCTCGCTGGCTAGAACAACTACAGGAGTACAACTTCACAACGGAACATCGGAGTGGTAGAACGCATTTGAATACCGATACTCTTTCAAGAAGACCATGTCCTGAAGTCTGCAGTCATTGCTCTAAAACCGAAACTAAAGCAGAAGTCCGGATGATAACCACACAGGGACTTGATACTGAATGGAGCGAAGACGCTATCAGAAAAGCTCAAAAAGAGGATAGTTATCTGAGGAAAAATGTATATTTGAAGGAAATAGGTCAAAAAACTTTCTTGGAGCCAAGTAGCATCATCAAGCCCCATTACACAAAGTTTCTGGGCGCAATGGGATGGAGTACGTTTCCGGAAATGGGAATCAACAAAAGGAGACCAAACGACTCTACAGCTGTCTCCTTTGTCGAGATACGTACACGATAGAGTATCTGGTGGACATTTAGGCGTGAAAAAGACCCTAGAGAAACTGAGACAGAGGTTCTACTAGATTCACTGCCGTGCTGACGTCGAGGACTGGTGCAAGAAGTGTACAACCTGCGCAGCAGTAAAGGGCCCACAAACCAGAAGTAAAGAGAAACTCAAGCTGTACAATGTAGGCGCTCCGTTGGAAAGAATCGCCGTAAATGTAGCTGGACCCTTTCCAGAATCAGATGAAAGAAACAAGTACATCATTGAGGTACAAGATTACTTCACTAAATGGCCTGAAGTCTTCGCGACGCCTAATCAAGAAGCAAAGATGGTCGCAAAGAAGTTAGTACAAGGATCTCTTAACCGATTACGCAACTTCCTACCAATACCCACCAAAATTGCACTTGTACAAGCCCTTCTATTCCCCATTCTCGACTTCGCAGACTGCTGTTACTTAGACCTTAATGAGAACCTTCTTAACAAACTTGAACGTCTGCAAAACTTCTGTATCCGCATTGTCTTCGGTCTGCGCAAATATGACCATGTCTCAGAGTACCGAACTCGTCTAAAATGGCTCCCCATTCGTCTCCGCCGTGACTCCCATATTCTTTTTCTATTATACTCCATACTTTTCAGTCCAAAATCACCGCCTTACCTTCGGGAGCGTTTCCAGTTTCTGCAGCCTACGCGGGGTCATATGCGAACATCCAAACAGCTCCACCTGAGATTTCCTCCCCATTCCACTCATTCAAATACTCAATCCTTTACAGTCCAGTCAATTCGCCTATGGAACTCCCTAAACCCTACCAATTAGAC
>JADPWL010002178.1:0-10257 GCA_019059595.1 Marasmia exigua | reverse complement strand
TTATTTTCACTTGGCGCTATCTTTACAGCTAATATGAACCTAATAAGATAGTGTAAATATTTATTATATATGAACTATAAAAAACTATCTTATATACATTCTATGGTTAACGTACAGCTACTTAGTAGCAAGGGTGTTTAGGCAGATGGAGTGAAGCAAAAACTCACTGCTATCTTTCGCGTGGTTGTCGCATGAGTGACACGTATTATTGAGACTTGTTTATTATTGTAAATTTCCAGGAGGTATAAATTAGACTGCAAATTTTAAAATTGACGCATCTCCGCCAAAACAATTCTCGGTATCAGACAAAATGTTAATGAGAGTTCCTTTTTACCATGTATGGTAAGTTAATGACATTTAGCAAACGGGGAGAATTAGTTACAAAGTGAAACAAAAAAAAAACAAAATCAAATTGGTTCATCCGTTCCGGGAGCTACTATGCCACAGCAGACACACACATACACACAATACGTCCAAAACTTAATATTCACACCCTGTCCTCTTCGTCGAGGTTTAAAAATAACATAATAAGTGTATTTATGAGTAGTACAGTTGCCACGCAAATGCTTTATTCGTAGTGGTCGCAATCGTGTTAGTGTATAGGTATTGAATTACAAATGTTTTTTTTTAATTGTCTAGGAAGCTAGTGGCGGATTTTATTTTTATTTTTAATGCTAAGTTTTCAGTTTTTAAGTTAAATCCCGAACATCCCGTATCAATCCCGGCAATCCCGTGAAGCCGCGATAAGAAATAAATATGAGGCTTCGAAGTACCTAAGCTATTTAACTTTGTAAAATTTAAACCATATACCCGTTTAAATTTAACCCACACATTATCCGTGTTATTATGTAATGGGTTTAAAAATAACCCATACATTAATAATACATTTACATAACTAAGTGTGTAGGATTGAAGAGAGGCCACAAATTTGCGGCAGTGCATCTTAGTCCCAGGGCGCCTTTTTCCGCAGCGGCCTGGGTTTGACATGTTGGTGGTCGGGGAAAAACTCTCGAGTCCCCACGCCTGCCATGTTTTTAATATGATGGATGGTATAATGGCGAGATTTTTCAAAATAACAAATTTTAACATTATTAACTGATAGTTTCCTTATGAATCAGTTTGGGATTTTTATTAGATTGAATATTTAGATTAGAGCATACATGAATAATAAACTCATACAACACTAACTCCGTAGTAAAAGCAGCTTAAGCGCTTGTGTTTACGGATAAGGACACAGACAGCATGGGGACTTACAATAGATACTTAAATACATATATTACACCCAGAGCGCTGACAAACACAAGTGTTCAGCACAAGAATGTTTATCCAGTGGGGATCGAATCCACATCTTTGGCGTATGAGGTAGGGTTAGCAGAGCATATTGGTCCTCCGACGATGTTTCCTTTTTCACCGACACATAGGTCAGCCAACTTGACCAATTTTCTATAGAATCACAATTTTTCTGGATTTAATAATTTAAAGACTTTTCAAACTTCGCTTACGAGAGGACAGTAGCGCATCTGTAAGCAAAAATATTATGATATACAAAACAGAAATATTTTAATCGCAATAATGTTTGAAGTGTGCTTGTGCACTCTGATCCTATCTCTCTTATAGGTATTGTTACTTTTAATGAGTCATATTTCAAAAGTGACAATGTGTGATACTAGTGGTGTACCTACCTTTATATTATCAACATACCTGAATTAACCGTCATTGTTTATAATCGCCGATAAAATATTTTGAGTTTCGTCTTACAGTGCGTCATTCACTGAAGTAGCTCATTTTAGATTTTCCGTGACTGAAGCTGTTTGGTGAGAGCAAATAATGAATTAAGGTATTTATGGAGTATCCCGGGACTATCAAAACGCTGGGCTTTTAGTATGTGCGATTATAATTTTCTTCAATATTTAGATAATAATAAAATTAAAATTCTTTTATTACATCATCGGCACTGACTGATATCTCCATTTATAGGCATATGAGGTGAGGTTTTCAGCATTAGATTTAATTTTAGTATGCAGAATATACTCACTAAAATGCGCGTTCCACCCTCTCAGAGGAAACGTTGTTTCGCAACCGGCTCGTTACCGTAATTAAACCGAGAGTGCAAGTGTCCCAAATATCATCAGCAGCCACATCCTGTCCGCCCCCTCTCGGTATTATACCGTTATTACCTACGGATATAAAATTATTTACATTAATTTCTACATATTCATGGAAATTTTCGGATTAAACAAATATTTCATGTTGTAGCTATAAAAATACTTAGGTAATTGAAAAATATTCAAATATATCACAGAAAAATGTACTTACCTATTAAGAACCAGAAGAAACAAACAGTACTTAAAATAACTCAAAACGCATACTTAATACAACAAAGGAGTAAGTATACTTACGCGTTTTTTTTTATTTCATTAAACGATAGAGAATACTTCGTCACTATTTGTGATTTTTTTAACTAAAAGCTATTAAAATTCATATAAAATATAAAAGTACTGTTTCAAACTATATTGCTCTTTTTGCGATAAGTCATTTTAATTATTAATTTAGGAGCTGGTCAATACAGAAATAAAGCACACACTGAAAGTTGAAAGGCTTCTAATGGATTGGTTTTTTATAATACAATACTATTTCATTTATAATTTAGCCAGTAAAAAAAAATAACGTTTTTTTGCTCCCTGTAAAGTTGGTGTTTTGGAGTTACTCCTTTGTTGTTCTAGGGTCTGCGATATGTAGGTATTTACGGCGGCTACAAACCGATCTACTAATTTGATTTGTGTTACGTACATTCAAACCTTTAGTGGCAATATCATAATTTAAGTTCGTGTACCTGAACTATAAGTTCACCCGAGTTCCAATTAATTTATTGTATACGACCGTTGAAAGCGGATGCTATACCACACGATAACATATACCGCGACAGTTCACGCGCAATAAACATTTCAGACAAAACACACCGGGGTGTAATGAGGCTATCTTCGTTTATAAATACGCGATTGCTGGATGATTATGATGTCGGAACAATGACGGTTGCTAATTCGAGTTAGGTCGCCGTGTTGTGGTGGCGATAAATCCTTATTAACGCCTACATCCGCGCGATTGAGCTGCAGCGTCTCGCGCTGCTGGGGTGTGACGTCACGTTGTTTTTGATATGCTATGGCTATGTTGTAATACACCTAATCTATTCCATCCATTTTTTTTCATAGTGTCAACCTTTAGAAAACACAATAAACAGTATCACAATAGCAGATCTTGAGTAGCACTTTTTCACTGCGCTGATCACACAAATACTACATATATCGAATACTCAGCTAAATATATACGTGTAAATAGTCGAACGTTCATGAACTGGACCCGTGGGGAGCCTCGCTCCGGCATGAAATGTTCGACTGGAGTGTGTATAACCACGAGCCTCACGAAAACCGGTATCAGCAGCACTGTGCTGTCTTGCGGCTGCGTGCGTGAGGGTACCAGAGGCCCAACCCTGGGTGAAAGAGGGTATAAAGGTGGCAGCACACTTGCACTCCACTGGTGTTTGCGGGTGTCTACGGCGGCGACAATTGCTTACCATCAGCGGATCAGTCTGCCCCCTCTGCCACCTATAACATAAAAAAAATGTTGCACCTAAAAGAAGTTTCGTTAGAGTTCTTCATACGTAGAGTTTATCTAATGTTTTTTTTTTATGCAGAGGCGGACGAAACGAGTACGCGTGTCACCTGATGGAAAAGTATCACGCCGCCCGATGACATCTGCGAAGTCAGAAAGATCGCTAATGTGAGGCAGGCGTTTTGAAAAAAAATAGTACGCTCTCTCTTGAATGTTTTCCCCTTTTTTAAAAAATATTTTTCCCCATAGCTGTCCGGAAATTACCCTGCAGCCAAACCGTTCACAGAAATGAGGTACGTGATAGAAGTTCCGGGAGAAGGCAACGCAAGCTGTTCTGATATTTGGCATTGCTACGGAACCAAAAAGCATTTGGACCTCACCATTTAGTCATTAATGTATGTAGTGTATAAAGATGAACTTATAATGTAGTAGAAAGGCAGTGCTATACAAGATTCTCCGATTGCGCACCAAAGTTTTAGCTCTGACGGGTTAACTCGTGACCTATACAATCTCAGAACAGTTCCTCAACTCCAAAAAACATGTAAATTTGCCAGTACCAGTTAAGACACACGAGCTACGGTGCTTGGAAGTGTATATTCAGTGGCGAGTTCGAGTTTGTATCGCGATTTGCCAAAAACAGTATGTGCCGATCTCTCATCGCAATGTAAATCGGTTCACCACATATTTTAATTAACTCAAACTCACGGTTATTTATTTTATTATTTTCTTTCCTGTATTTGCACCACCTTGCACCCTTCACCACTTAATCTCGCATGTTTTAGGACCTAATCTTAGAAAAAAGCCGTTTCTTATCTAAGTATTTGACCCTAATAACGTGCCTCTAAGCTGCAAATAAGCTATCCATGCGAAGAATAAAATTTGTATCTCAGCCAATGTTACGGTGCTTGGGAGTAGAAATGAATGACAATAATAACTATGACCATATTACTTTTTTTTGTGATAAAGGACAGACGAGCAAACGGATCACCTGATGGTGCACACGCAATATTCAAATGAGTCACAAAAGCGCTGCCAAACGTTACACCCCACTTTTTCCCCTGGATTGGGCCTCTGGTACCCTCACTCACGGTGCGCAACACAGGCACAGTGCTGTTAACACGGTTTTCTGTGAGGCCGTGGTATCCAGTCCGGTCAAGTCATCATGCAGAGCGTGGATCTCCACGTAAATAATGGCAATGTTCTGATTTGCATAGGATATTGTACGTAACATGAGACACGATGCTATCTAACTCTGCTATATCGATTTCTAGAAGTTGGGAAATTGGGACGGAGAGCCCGAGCGACGTGTTGCAAGCAAATAAAACTGGTTTTGTGAAGGAAACGTGCCTAAAATAGCAATGTATGTTGCGCAACTTATGACATTTTATTCATACGCTACCTACATATTTATTGTAACTCAATATATAGAATACGAAAAAAATAACAGCAGATAGGGTGTATAAAGGTCGATGAATACAAATAATTCGTTTTATCATTACCATCATCTAAGCCCACCCACTTTCTTTCTTCTACCGTGCTACTCGTTTACTATTGGACTCCTTTAATAAAGGTGAGGGTAGGGCACACAGGCGACGCCAATTGATTTAAAATTTTTCAACTAAACCGGATATAATTTCAACAAATTCGAAGCTGACCAGCCTCTCGGAAAACACTTATACATATTTATTTAATCTTAGACTTAACTTTGGATTGCTTTGTACTCGAAATTTGAATTACCACCAAAAAACGGTCACTAAGGCGTTATCCAAATTTCACAATAGCAATAACAGATCAAAAAAGTAAGCACCATAATAATATAAAAGTATAATGTTGGCTAGAGGATCCCGCTCCGAAAAGTGATTTAAAAATAGATCCGGTTTAGAAGTTAACAATTTATAATCGTTGATGGCGCTAGTTAGGCTTACACTTAGCCTATAAATCATCTCTACACAGATCTTTTGTTGAGCAAACTAGATACATCTTCCTTTCAACGCATCTGTGGTCTTCCCCAACTTCAAACTCTACAACAGTTTCTTACTCGAAAAGAAGGACTGGACTATAGGTAAATATTAAATCATTCCAAGAGCGTCAATAACTATAACGAGTTATTCTTTCATTATGAAATATAGATATTATCGTTGTATATGTATACGATTATGACTATAAAAAAACACGTAAATAGTACCGATCAATGGTTTAAATCTTATGTTCTTCAAATCATTTGGAAATCGAATATTTATTTCTGTACAGCCGCCGAATACTAAGATCCTTGAGAACAAGGTTCAAATGGGTGTTCATGACAGTTACTTCTTTGTAGGAATACATACCAGAGTTGAGCTCACAGCGACCAAACAAAAGTTAATCAAAAGCTCGTGGAACAAAGTCCCGTCCAGGCGCGACGTTTATAATTACGAGGAGAGGCGGTCTATGAGCCTGTAATTGTTCAGCCGTCAGTGGCGAGGTTTAGAGCTTAGCTTGAACTACGATTTAATATTCTTGAAAAGCCGTACATTTCCTATTGCACCCAAGACTACTTACAAAAGGGAGCAAACGCAGAGACGGACATGAAACACCTAGGAATGATGGTGGCTCGTGTAAGCTGTGGTGACAACCATCTACCAAAAAGAAAGGCCCAATCTTCTGATGTGTTCCTTCCTAGAGGGCAGAAATTACGGAATATAAAGTGCCTGATCTCCCCCAGCTGGGCCCTCCTCGGCTGTTAACGTTCGAAAATAATAAGAGGGTACATTGGAATGCAATTAGATCAGTTAGTATATTTTTATGGTATTCGAACTTAAACAGCCGAGGGCCCAAGATCGGGAAGATTAGGCACTTTATCGTAAATTCTTCCAAACCGGGTGGATATTGTTCGTGTGGGCAGCGTTGGGCATCCTAGCAGCGTGACGAGGCGGTTTGCCAACTGCCCGCTGTTTCCCCAGTTCGATCAAGGTTGCATTTTTGATCGCTTCAGAAGCTATCGCTATACGAAGTACCTACACGAGAGATGCGTAGTCCGAAGCGTCCTTCCACTAGAGTAGGTTTTATTTAAAAATAATAAGATTCACCGCGATGAGATATTTGGTGGTATTGTAGCTGCTATTTGTGATTCATCATCTGAGAATACTTTGCGAAAACGACAGCCTATGAATGTTGGATCGTGTAGAAGAGATGCCAAATGTAGTGTCAATAGTAATTTATTTTAATAGTTAAAGAAAACGCCTCAACAAAACACAAGCAATCAAATCTAAAAACCACCATAAAGTAGTTTCAGATACTAAAATGTCAAGACTGCCAGAAAAAATTATTAATGGAGGTTAGTTCATTTTCAAAACACAACAAACATTTTAATCCAGAACTTGGCAGTATTCAAGCTCAAACCAAATATTTAGTTGCACATAACATAGACTAACGGTCATTTGAATACGGTGATAAAAACGATGGACCCAACTATAGGAATTTAGGTTGCCATCAACGTTTCTGGCTGAAGCACTCAAAATTAAGCATGAGATATCAACCAGTTATCTGATGATGACGTGAAGACGATATGTTTGCAATGTATTGCATGTTATGTAGTTTAGGGGTGATAAGTAGGCTGTTGAGGGGACGAGAGAGGCTCAGGTTATCGGACCATTAACACTGATAACTAAGCAATCACTGAACGAGCAAGCTTAACTTGTGAAGCCCCACTATTTGCAGACAAATGCTTTGGGAAACACTGGTTGGGGTGTTTTTACTATGCTGTTTTAAATACAGTATATCAGGAGTGCGATAACATACACAAGTGGCTATTCTTGATTGTACAAAAAAGTTGCAGATTTCAGATTAGCTTCAGTTTTTGTCCAACATTAGTTACCGATCTATGTTTTTGTATTATACTCGTCATCATATTAAGGTGACGAGTAGGGCACACTAGCGACGCTTTAATTAAATCGATTTTAATTTTTAGCTACTAAACCGGATCTATTTTAAACAATTTCAGGGTTACAACCTCGTCCAAAAACGGACTCAACATATGTGCATGGTTATTTAATATATAGTATAAGTGTTTCCCGAGAGGTTGTAACTCCGAAATTGTTTAAAATAGATCCGGTTTCGTAGCTAAAATTTAAATCGATTGGCGTATTTATTGTGCCCTACCCGTCACCTTAAGATATCTGAATTGTAATTCCAGCTAGGTTATGAAACTTAGGTATACATGCGTGCCTACATTAAGTTTATTTCAAGGATGAATGATCGCGATTCCTGTGCAGTTGCCATTTCGCTGGCGCCAGCCATGACCCATTTCCGGGGCCTTCGGAGATGTTTCACTTCAGATATGCTCGAGGGCATCAATTTATTACCTGAACGCTGCCAAGCGCTCTCCAATGATCAAAAGAAGTTCTTGTGGTATTAGGCAGTTACCATTTGATATTAAACGCTAGTCACGAACCAAACACATTAGAGTAACCGTTTAGCTCCTCGTCATAAGCCGCACGTCAACGTGGAAGAAGACGAATGACGTGCACTCGCGTGCGACATAACAAGTTGGTGCGAGGGTGTCACAACTGTTGACATTACTCGTACATACTCGTACGTACGTGTTCATACAATTTCCTTCGGGTAAAGTTATATAAATAGGCAAGTAAATACATATGTGTTGAAATTGTGCGTAAATAGCAAGTAATTTTAAATCTATCTAATGTAAGTAGAGTACATCATAACTTTCAAGCCCATATATTACATCTATTTACCTTATTTGCGTTATTCAATCTCATCACACTGTATATATTTACATATAGTACATAGGTACAAAAAACTATTTGGTAACAGGCAAATAGTCCCTACTCCTTACTCCTACCTGTATTCTTGCGTAAGGCATAAACACAACAATTTGTGTTGAAAAGAGGCTGAAACTTAAAATCATATGAATTATTATTTGTCATAATATGTATGGGTTGTTACTAATCCTATGTAGCAATATTTTAGACTCTTGTAAGCCGTTTATACCGAGATGGTATCGGACCCAGTAATAGTTGCGATAGATCGATAGAACAGCAGCAAGCTATGAGCCTCGCCCCGCGGCTCACCCACTTGGCACGAGGGACTGGCACCCCCAGCTGCTTACATTTGCTCTTTGAGCGACCCCTCCTCACTTCTTTATAGTGTGCATTGAAGTGCATCTTTTTCCGTGCGGCTTTACAATCACTAAATATTCTGCACTTGTCTTACTGTATACCAACTAAACCACACCAATATCTTATTTAACACAAAGCGGCTAACTAAGGTCCACTTTGCCTCTAACTGTAGTCCACATCCACTTCTATTTACTGTATCGGTAGGGCAGTTACGTTGCGTTACGTGGTTCCACTTGGCTATGATGCGTTAGTTGCGTCACAAATAGATGTCACTCCACTAATGAAAGCCTCTTTCCTTTCGGGGCTAGCGAAAGTGAATGTTCGTAACATCTGCTGTGGATGCAGGACACTGGTGGTTGAACTGCTTTAATTATAGATCGGCTAGTATAATAGTAAACACTATCTTTTTATGCTTCACGTGTTCCTCAGTCAATATTAATTTTATAACCTAATATAATTCTAATTCTACAGCACTTATAGCTTTATGAAGGCAAGAACAAAGTCAAAATACCCATGGCCGATGCCCGCGCGCGCCGGGTGGATTGTATCAGAGAAACAATTTGTGTAGTTTCTAACTACTTATGCTGAGAGGAGAATTACAGGGTCTGAGATAGTTAATAAAATTGTCATGAAGCACTGAGCTCCAATGCGCCGTGTTGTGTGGGATCCCAAGTACTGAAAATTATCCTACAGTCGACTCAGCTGGTTATAATTAAACACGAAACATGTGTTTAGTATTGCTCTGCGGCCGATAGCTGTGTTAGCTGGAAGTGGCCACCACTCCATTTTTCACTGTCATATATTATGCTTTGGAGATTCGCGCCTTGGAAAGGCAAGCCAGCTATTAAGGGTTTTCTGTTTTTTTTTTCTCCCCCCCTCGGGCGCACAGCGTTTTGTCGAAACAAAAGAAAGATGTTAAGCTTTTGTAATCTTCAAAGAGCAGGCGCCAACTAGGCAGCTTATTCTCAATTTGGACAGCGGTTCTCTTATTTTTTATTGGAAGTTTCATCAGTTATTATAAGTAATATCTACCCATTGACTTATAAAACAAGAAAAACTAAATCCATGGTTATACAACGATTATATCAGGATTATTAATGAATCACAATAACAAAAACAGTACGAGTATGTATATGCACTTTCAATAAGCAAATGACTAGTATAGTGTTTGTGTTTGTGGCAAAAGCAAGAAAACTATAAGCGCACCTTATGATCATAACAAAAAGATCGGCGACGACAACCGCGCGACCAACAAACAGGCGGACGCAACGGGAACTGCCCGCTGGCACCACGCCAGTTCTTGTTGTTCGCTCGTTTCCGAAGTTCCTCGCCATATTTCTTCCTAACTCTATTCGGGGTAGACCATACTGATTGAGAAAACAAACTAGCGATATATGCTTTTAATAATGAGGAAAGTATTCATTAGCGCGGAAGAGTCCGTTCATAAAGCCGCATCAAGATATTTCATTATTATTATCAGTAATCGGAGTTAGGTAGAGCTATTTTTGGTACTGGCGATTTTTTCAAATAATGT
>JADPWL010002177.1:0-14922 GCA_019059595.1 Marasmia exigua | reverse complement strand
TTTTTGTGTTTTTTTGTTTTTTATTTTGTTTGTTTTGGTTGTTGTGTTTTTGTTTTTTTATTATTTTGGTTGTTTTTTTTATAATTTTTTTTATTTGTAGAAGACAAGGGTCTCTTTCATATGGCCGCCATCGAGCTATTGAAGTAAAATTGTTCTTATAAAATCGATCATGGTGATGCTGAACTTCCTTACGTAATGTATTTTATAGTTCAGATGATACAAATGTTTTAAATTGCTTATTCTGCACCCTTATACATGTCACTAGCGTTTAAATAAAGAACGAATTATAGGATATCATTTCGCAATAGCGAAATTTTATGACGCTAAATAAATATTTCAACAATAAATTTCGCCATTGTTCTTTATAAGCCAGCTCAATATAGTTATAAGCATACCATTATGATAGTTCTAGATAAAGTTATTAAAACATGTCTTATAAAAAGTAAATAGCAACAAGACAAGAATATGAGAGTGAAACAGCCATTGGCAACCATCTGTAATTGTTGTGATGATGCATTTGCTTGTGGGGATTTGAGAAACCATTCGAGCAATTTGCTTAGTTACCTTTCTCTACTATGGAACTTCAATCTTAAATCAACTGACAGCTGCTTACCATATTTTAAATCTTTTAAATTAATTACATTTCCAAGCCTGTATATTTTTGAGGCATGCTTGTTTGCAAAATAGAATCCTAATTTATTCAAATATGAAGAGCCAATATTAGGTTTAGGACTCCGTACTAGAAGACTAAAAATAGGAAACACTAAGTGCAAGACAGCGCTAAGAAAAAAGAATGTAATTGGTATGGCAGTACAACTGTAAAATATGCTTCCAAAAAAACATGGAACTGGACCAAAAGAATTTCAAAGTGTCCTTTAGGACACTTCTAGAAGGGAAATGTTATTATAAATTAAATGCATATCTTTCCCATACACTCTCTCAGGTTGGTCAAGATCTAAGTTTAGCTTGTTATTAAGTAGAGTCATAACGATGTTGATATTAATGGTCCATTAATATTTTCTTGCAAATATTCGTGTACCTACCAGGTCAATCGTAGTGGAACACAATACTATGTTAATATCTTTTTGTACCTATGATTTTAAGGATTAAATATATTATTTCAATATAGAAATAAATGTGCGAACACACAAGTAGATAATAAAGGAGAAATCCGTTTCTCATACAAACTGACTGTGTACGGCTAGAATTTGGTCACCAATTAGAACACTTTAAAAGATAAAATTTGCCCAATTTTATCTGAATGCTATGGCCAAATATGTTAAAATAGTGCATATTGGAGGTTGTGTAAATTTTTGCCGCATTTACATGAATAATGGTATTGGTAGATTGTATTTTAAAAAGGTATTCATGATGTTTAATTATTTATTATTCTTCCAGGTCATCGTTGAGAATTAAGTAATACATTGATTAAATTGTTATTGTACTTACTGAGTGAGCTGCAACCTATTTTCTTATAATGGATAGCATAGCTTCATCTCTCAATATGTGGCTCCCAATCGCATTGCAGCGATCCATTGCTATTCCACAATTACTGCAAAGATTCATGTTGTCTATTCTAATACGCTAACGATCGTAAAGAAGCCAAGTCAGCCAGGTACAGTGTCGAGTATTCAAGCAAATGTTCAGCCAGGAAGGAATCAAACAAAAGTCGTAAAAACGAAATCCAGAAAAACCAAAACGAACATTCACTTACGAGAAACGAAAAGCGAATGACATCAAGTGACAGGACTGACATTGTATTCTCTAATCGATGATGTAATCTTTTACAAGTTTTATTTAGTTTCACCTGTCCCGTTGTCTGTTTTTCTGTTCATCAAATCTGCAACTAGATTTTATCCCAATCCGGTTTCCGATTGGTGAAATTTAAGAATTGCTGTAAAATCGGATGGACAATGCAATGTTATTGTGACATAGAGCCGATCTGATGATGGAGCTGGAAGGTGGCCCATAGGAACTCCGTAATTAAATGATGCAACCTATCGAGTTTGAGCTCATTAGATTCGTCTTGACAAGTACTTTGATACTATATGGTAACCAGGTCTGATGATGGAGCCGGAGGTGGCCATAGGAACTCCGTAATTAAATGATGCAACCCTATCGAGTTGAACTCATTAGATTCGTCTTGACAAGTACTTTGATACTATATGGTAACCAGGGTCTGATGATGGAGCCGGAAGGTGGCCATAGGAACTCCGTAATTAATGATGCAACCCTATCGAGTTTGAGCTCATTAGATTCGTCTTGACAAGTACTTTGATACTATATCGTAACCAGGGTCTGATGTTGGAGCCGGAAGGTGGCCATAGGAACTCCGTAATTAAACGATGCAACCCTATCGAGTTTGAGCTCATTGGATTAGTCTTGAGGAGTTACTTTGATACTATATGGTAACCAGGGTCTGATGTTGGAGTTGGAAGGTGGCCATAGGAACTCTGTAATTAAACGACGCAACCCCATCGAGTTTGGTCCTCGTTTGATTCGTCTTGACGAGTCTCTTGCTTTCGTCGCATATTAATTATTTATGATTGATTGGATGGATGGACCCAATGCCAAGGTGAGCACGTGCCGAGGGCTGAATGGTATGAGGGTGTATAAACATGTCTTGCCGCTAACGTTGCGCCTCAGGGTACCAGGGCGAACCCTGTTGTATTGTAGCCCTTATCCCTCTACAACGGACCTTTTGGGGGATGGACCGTTCTTTGTCCTATACTCGTGGGAATTACATGAAGAAAACAGAAATAACTACACAAAGAAAACGACGTTTAGAGAAGGCGAAATTGAAGAGACAGGAGAAGATTGGCTTTTAATCACGGCACAGCTGAAAGAAGAATGACTCCCGATTGTCTTCTCTTGGGCTTCAACTGTGCATAAAATGCAGGGAAACTACTGTAGATCATGCTGTTATTTATCTAAGCTCCAATTGTTCGCTGCTGGTCAAGCTTATGTAGCTTTAAGCCGAGTTAGGTCTTTAGCAGGTCTTCAAATCGATGAACTTGACTGCTCCAAGTTGACGTCGAAGAAACCTTGTAATGTTGATGCATTAAAAGAAATGGATAGAATGAGAAACGTTACAATAACTAATTAGTGATTACATAATTTCAACATTATTGATATTTAAATCAGTACATATTACATATCATGTGAACGAACTTCGGACTTCATAACGGAATGACGCTGCTACGCGCTGCGAACTACGTCGTAGTAAATCTCGAATTAAAAATAGAGGTACTAAAAAATTAAAAATAAAATTAAAGAAAAAAAACCTTTTTAAAAACAAGCTTTTATTATTTGTTTATAAAATGATCTAAAAAGTTAAAAATATATTAACTCTAAAAAGAAATATAACACTTTGTAACTTGATTGTAACCTTTAACGACAAATAAGCGTCTTCGTCTAGGACAAAATAATTCCATATTGTACAAATTTATTTAATTTTAACACTAAAACTTTTCACCATACATAATTATTCAATCTCGTCCCCCCTCTTTATCATAGTCCCCCATTTATAAATAAAAGCGTGTTATATTTAATACAACCACAACATTTTCCTCAAGCTATCACAATGTAACACGCTTTCATTTATAAATGGGGACTATGATAAAGAGGGGGGACGAGATTGAATGATTATGTATGGTGAAAAGTTTAGTGTTAAAATTAAATACATTTGTACAATGTGGAATTATTTTGTCCTAGACGAAGACGCTTATTTGTCGTTAAAGGTTACAATCAAGTTACAAAGTGTTATATTTCTTTTTAGAGTTAATATATTTTTAAACTTTTTTAGTTCATTTTATAAACAAATAATAAAAGCTTGTTTTTAAAAAGGTTTTTTTTTCTTTAATTTTATGTTATTGAGTGAGTTTTGAAGACAGTAAAAAAATTAAAAAATAGTGCAAAAACGATTATAAAGTGTTTTTGATACTGAAAAATATATCATTATGGAATTAACTTAAGTTGGCCAAAGCCAGTTCCGTTGTTATTTACATAGGTTAATTAACTAAAATATATAACTTGTCTGGTATTTAATTCATCTATGCAGAATCAGGCCCGAATCCGTTTGTGTCCTTTTAAGCTTAAACTTTATAGACTCTTGAGTTATTAAATTTTTTGTCTCAGCCCTGCACCGTGACCGCACCGTTTGTCTTGGGCGACGTTACGCAACATTTCACTATTTCGACGCGGACTTATTTTGACTTTTTCCGTAATTAACCAACAGGCGACCACACAATGCGATGTTAATTACTTACTCCATTGACTTGAGGACCAGACTTAATCTTGATTTCCGATACCTCAGCTACTTCAGGGCAACGACGTTGAGTAATACTTATTCTGAATGAAATGATTTTTTTCTTAAACCTAAAATAATATATTCAATGAGTTGGTACAGTTTCTTTTGAAGTCTGTTAAATTCGCAATACAGACAATCCATAATCAAGACTACTCCGTCAGGAGTATACAACTGAAAAGGAGAGCACTTAATATAAAGCCTTAATGTCCCGTTGTTTTTGTTTCTAATAAGGTCATGATGATAATAATTATTATATATATTATATTCATCATTATTTTAAGATCAAGACAATTTTCATCGATGTGCATGGTGGAATCGTCCTACCACACTACATAATAATCATAGTAGGAATACGATGATCCACGACCACGATGCAGACAGGAAAATATATCTGCTTCACACTTAAAATATATTTTTCCTGTCTGTAAATTTTGGCTACACATGAAGGCACGAACATAATAAGTATTACCAAACCTGCAATAAGGAAAGCACGTATTTCTATTAAAAAATCTGTGACTCCACTAGACAGACAATAGACGTTCACTGCAGGACATAGGCCCTACCCCAATGTTTTCCACACAGATCGGTCCTGTGTTGCCTGCACCCAATGGATTCACCAGATCATCGGCCCAGCTTGCGGCCTGTGGGGCCTGCCACAGCTGTGACTTCCTGTACGTGGCCTCCACTCAAGGACCTTTTCGCCCCAACGGCCATCTGTTCTTCTCGCTAGGTGCCCTGCCTGCACATAGCGAGAAGAGAGACATGCAATCCTTTGGGCTATGTCGGTGACCTTAGTTCTCCTGCGGATCTCATCATTTCTGATACGATCACACAAGGAAACTCCGAGCATAGTCCTTTCATTGCTCTCTGGGTGATTTTGAGTCTCCTTAATCGGCACATTGTAAGTGGCCACGTTTCGGTTCCATATGTCATCACTGGTAACACACACGTATACTTAGACTAGATACTAGATACTAAAGACTTTCGTCTTGAAATACTGCGGTAGATGGGCCGAAAATATGCTGCGTATATTCCCGAACTCTGTCCAGACGAGTTAGATTCGTCGATCGACTTCTTTCTGGAAGTTGTATTTACCAAGCTGGACTTTTTATCCGAGGTAGATGTACAACCTGTGCGAATAAAGAATGGGATCAAAAATGGCGGCGCATCTATTTACTTCTCGCTCACACACTATTTGCGTCTATACTCGCACTCGTGGGGTGCGAGTATAGACGCAAATAGTGTGCGAGCGGGAAGTGAATAGATGCGCCGCCATTTCTGATCCCATTCTTTATCCGCACGGGTTGTATGTACTCGTCCACAGCTTCTAACCTGTACAAGAGTGGGTACGAGATGGGAATTCAAGATAATTTTTATCTTTTCCATGTTCATTTTCAGACTTATTGCCCCAGGTATGCATAGGCAATCGCTTGCCATCTGGTAGGTAATCCATTGACTCATACATCACAAAAAAATATGAAAAGTTGAGATTTTTTTCTAAATTTACTAATTAACTTGTAGTGAGAAACTCTATTCAGCAATACAAGTATAGCTACTGCTACTATATGTTTCTTTAGAAGATACATCGACATAATTTTATGTAATCCACTAGAAGAAAGATTGCGACAAGATCCATTAGAAACTCACTAACCTGGTTAACGGCTAACCCACTTAATGTATTCCAGACAATGAATCGTCCAAATTTAATTGCAGTTGACGGCAAGACATAAATCCGGGGGAAAATCCAAGCGGAAGCGATTTACATAAACGCCGCCATTCCTGGCTTTACGCCTTCCGTAGTTATGAATCTATGGCGGCATCTCAATGAGGGAGGCCTGCTTACATTGTAGCCACCGAAACTGAGATAAATATCTTGTATTCAGTACAAGCGGTGATACTTACCGAGGCAAGGTAAGAATCAGCACTTATGTAGAATACAGGGTGTTTTATAGCATTCTTTTGTGCTCGAATATATTAATAATATAATATTCTCTAATTACGGCTACAGCGGCCAATCTCAACGATCAGCCACGTACGCAGGATATAGTATAGTGCTCAGGTGTGTGCTTATCCTCATATTCAGGTGGGACGCTACTGTGACACGACCGGAAAGGGATCGGGCGCAGGACCAACAGCTTAACGTGCTTCTCGAGGGTACAAGACCGTCTTCTCAAGAACTTCTAGACTCCGGCCTGCCACTAAGAATTTCTTGCCGAAAACTTAAGTACGAATTTTTGGCCCGACCCGGGTCAATTCCGGGACCTCTTGCGCAGCCGCCGCTTAAAAGTGTGAGTCACTAGCCACTGCGCCACCGAGGCAGTCAAGTAAGTATGTAAGTGATTAAGTCGACGTAGTCAGAGGATCAAGTACAAGTATATTATTATTATGTAACTAATGAAAAAAGACGATTTTTCACATTTATCGTTTATTCCTCATACCAGTGTATCCCCGGTTGCGTCCAAAGCCATCGCTTGGGAGCTCTCTATTAAATATCATAGACCATTGAGGACCCATCAAAATATATAATTATAATTCTGAAGAATAAATAATTCTACATCATTGTCCAAATACACCACACTTCTGTTTCGCTGCGCGATTGAGGGTACCGGAGACCCAATCCAGGGGAAAGGGGGGTTTAAAAGTTGGCAGCGCACTTGTGACTTCACTGGTATCTTACCATCAGGTGAACCCGTCTGCTCGTCTGCCACTTATCACATAAAAAAAAACTTCGACCGTGATACAGAATTTAGAAAATCTGGAAAGCTGCTTGACAAGAACAAATGTGTGTGTGTATATGCTTGTGTCATATGCACTCATATGCACACACACATATGCACTCTTTATTCTTTTGTATCTCTTTATTATATTCTAATAGGTCCTCAATGACCTACTAGTACCTAATACTGAGCTTACCCTGGGCTCTAAAGCGCCGCAACCGGAAATAACACCATGATGCACATGCGATGACGCAGATGACGACTTGTAGCTAAAACATTGTACCATCCACAGAAAACATTCCATAAGTTCTCCAATACCAACACCGATGCACAACTCGGTAACACTCGAGTGAAGCAGTATTCCAACCCCGATGCAACTGCACTAATCCATTAGACTTACATGAAAAGTTAATACAAAAGTGCCAATAAAACAGTTGGACAGGTATTACAGAGCACTCTCCCTGCCCTGGGGTCCTGCCCCAGCCATATACTATAACACCATCAGCATCAATGACAATTATACAGTTTTAGACCTTAAAGTTACGTTTTAAGAACCAAATTATAAACCTAGGTGATTTTGGTATAGTTTATCTCGTGAATGTTGGAATATAGTGGATATTTTTATTTAAATTAAAAAATTTGCATCATGCATGAGTATATTTATTTATTTATCACATGAAAAAAACAATTTCCGTTAAAATGTATACAAAGCTTTTAAAAACCACTAAGCTTTGGAGTATAAAGCTTAAGAGTTCATAAATGATATTACTTTTTAAAAATAACTAACTTATACTGTTGATTCTGATATCCGTAACACAGGTGCGGTGCAAATTGAGCTACCTGACTCGGAGTCAGATCAATATATATGATGTTGTGAAATATTTATTTATTATTTATTTATACTAAATTTACAAATAAGTACCTAGTGTAGTGTACGTTCATAATAATTACCATCCATGACCACTATAGCAATGAATAATACATTTTTACAGTAGATTAGAAGATTTTTTCCTTGGGAGTAATGTTTAAGCTTGTATTAAATATATTCTGCTGTGATTTCATCCACTAACTTCTGCATTATCATTAACTATCATATGTGGGTTTTGGTTCGGGTTTCAGACCAAAAAGCTTCAATTAATAAATGGGGGATTATGAGAGGGTGAAACGGAATGGAAGACGCGTAGAATGGAACGGAGTAAGAGTGAACAGAGAACGAGTGAACGGAGGGAATGATAGAGTTATCTGTGGGTGTGAGACGACGAAAGACGCGAATAGGCTTGCTCTGCGATTATTTAAAATAAAGAAGATCTTGAAGACCCTGAAATCCTTTTTCCAATCTCAATTCCCACATTTGGGGGCTCGTCCGGGATAGGAGATCGAGAAAGTGAATTTGCAGCGGAATTACGACGTGATTACTGGGATTGTTCGCTGGGGCGGCGGCGTGACGGTTACCTTTAAACAAAAGACGGTGACGACGACGACGACGGGATTAAAGGTAAAATCGCTAATAGGCTGAACCAGGACAATGCCTAAGGACGTGCAAGGACGGCGACGCAAGAGCAGGCAAGACGATTTCGAGGACGCAGAAACCGAACACGGATCAACGACGATGACGACGACGCAAAATAAACACGGTGACGGAGGTATGCAAATGGCGGCGGAATTGATCCCCAATTTTAGTGGACAAGATCAGACCTACTCGGTGACACGATGGATAGAGGAGATCGAGGACAACAGTGCAATATTTGGCTGGTCGAGATTGCAACAGCTAGTGATCGCGCGGAGATCATTAAAGGGTACCGCATTTTTATGGTTGAAATCGGAACGACCGTTTAAGTCTTGGGAAGAATTGAAGACTGCCATTTCCGAGGAATTCCCAGCTACAATCGACGTCAAAACCATCCATGAGGTTATGAGTGCACGGAGAAAACGACGTGACGAACCGTGTCTGGATTACATGCTAGTGATGAAAGAACTTGGCAAACGGGGCAATATGCCAAATTGTGTGGCAATTAAATACATCGTAGATGGCATACTGGACGACGAAATAAATAAAGTGATGCTATACGGCGTGACTACATACTCGGACCTGAAAGAGAAGTTGCGGATTTATGAAACCATAAAAGAGAAGACGAGGAGCGGCAACCATCAGCAGCAACGACGGGCTGCAAATCATCAAAATCATCACTTGCAGCAGCAGCATAACACACACAATACAATTTCGAAGACTTGCTACAACTGCGGAGAGAAAAGTCATTTGTCATCGGAATGTCCAAATAAGCAGCGAGGACCGAAGTGTTTCCGATGCAATACGTTCGGTCACACATCGAGAGAATGCAACGGTAGACAGGGCGCGGGTACAAGTGCGAGCGAGATAGCAGCAGGTGGATCAGCGGAAAGAACGACAAATGCGAACGGAATGAGATGGCAGCGCGAGGTTGGCAGCACTGGCGGAAAGACGATGTGCGTTGAACGGCTCGAAAACGGTGATTCGTTTTCGCATGATGGCGGAACCGCAAATGTCAGAACGAATGAGGCGAAGCTTGACATTGACGTGAATATAAACAAAAACGAACTGGATAATTTGCAAAAACCGTTGAAAAATATCATTTTGTGCGGAAAAACTTTTCAAGCTTTGATTGATTCTGGCAGCGACGTTAATTTAATACGATGGGATAGCTTCTGTGCTTTGCAAATCAGTGATTATGAACAGTGTGATATGGTTTTCCGTGGGTTAGGTGCTTCGCGAGTACAAGCTAAAGGTCGCTTATGTTTAACGGTGTGTGTAGATAACAATAATTATAAGGATGTTTTGTTCTATATTGTACCTAATACCGCAATGTCGTACGCTGTAATCCTTGGCCAACAATTTTTAAAGAATGTCGTGTTGATTTTAAATAACAACAATGTTTCGCTTGTGCCTTCGAATGAGGAATGGTTGCATAATTTTACATGTGTGGTTTCTGATCTTGATATTATAGGTAGAGAGGTGAGTGATAAAATTCAACAGCAAGCAAGATGTCTGGTGGATTCTTATAAGCCATTGAAGACGAAGAAGGCGCCGATCGAGTTGCGTATTGTATTGAAAGACGATATTCCGGTTGCTCAGCGACCGAGGAGGTTAGCTTTAAAGGAACAAATGGAGGTGGACGAGCAGGTATCTAAATGGATTGATGAGGGAATAATTCGGGTGAGTTACTCAGAATATTCAAGTCCTTTAGTGCTAGTTCGAAAGAAAGACGGCAGTCTTAGAGTCTGTGTAGACTATAGACTGATAAATAAGAAGATGGTTAAAGACGAGTATCCATTACCTATAATCGAAGATCTTATTGACAAGTGTAGATCGGGGAAAATTTTCAGTACATTAGATTTGAAAAATGGTTTTTTTCATTTAAACGTTCATGAAGACTCAATTAAGTATACAGCCTTTGTCACATCGAGCGGGCAATATGAATTTTTAAAAGCCCCATTCGGTTTGTCAGTATGTCCAAAGGTGTTTACTAGATTTATTAATATAATTTTCAGAGATCTAATGGAGAAGGGTATTGTGTTGATATTCATAGACGATTTGCTGATTCCAGCTGTTAGTGAAGACAAGGCTATAAAGAATTCTGTCATTGGTACTGGAGAGAGCGTCCGAATATGGACTGGAGATAAATTGGAAGAAATGTCAGCTGATGGCAAGGAAGGTGGAATATTTAGGCCATGAGATTGAAAATGGTGTGGTGAGACCATCCCCAGGGAAAATAGATGCTGTTGAGAGGTATCCTGAACCGCAGAATGTTAAACAGCTTCAAAGTTTTGTCGGATTATGCTCATATTTCCGTAAGTTTATACCAAATTTTGCTAAATTGGCTCAACCACTGACGGATCTGTTGAAAAAAGATGTAAAGTTTTCATTTGATGAAGAACAGAGACGAAGTTTTACTATGTTGAAAGAAAGGTTAATAACTAAGCCGGTATTACACATTTATGATTCTAGATTGACAACGGAGCTGCACACTGACGCTTCATGTTTGGCTTATTCTGCCATTCTCATGCAAAAGAGTGGTGATGACGGTGAACTACACCCTGTGCAGTACATGAGTAGAAGGACCTCAGATTCTCAAAGTAAATACTCAAGTTACGAGTTGGAAGCTTTGGCTGTGGTAGAAGGTATAAAGAAGTTTAGACATTACCTGTTTGGAATGAAGTTCAAGGTGGTGACTGATTGCCAGGCATTTCAGTTAACAATTAACAAAAAAGATCTCTCATTGTCGACAAGAGTAGCTAGATGGATTATATTTTTGCAGGATTATGATTTTACTGTCGAACACAGAGAAGGTAGTAAAATGAGACACGTTGATGCATTGAGCAGGAACCCTCCCATTGTGAGTACATTATTTTCAAGTTCATGAGAATGTCAAGTATGCTCAGGAAAAAGATGAAAATTTGATGGCGATCATAGAAGTTTTGAAACACCAGCCGTATCAAGATTATTGTTTGGACTCTGGTTTATTATATAAAGGAAATGAGAAGAAATTGGTAATACCTAAAAGTCTAGAAGCTGAAATATTAAAGATGGTTCACAGTAACGGACATTTTTCCAACAAGAAAATGATGGAAATAATAAATAAAGATTATTATATAGAAAATGTAAGTAAGAAAATAAATGACTTTGTTGCAAGTTGTATACCATGTTTGTTGGCAACACATAAGCAGGGAAAGCAAGAAGGTTTTCTCAATCCTATAGAGAAACATGATTTACCGTTTCATACAGTACACGTAGATCACATTGGACCGATGACGGAGACAAGGAAACAGTATAATTACATTCTTACTATAATTGATGCATTTACCAAGTTTGTATGGATTTTTCCTACAAAGAGTACTACAAGTAAAGAGACTTTAGACAAACTAAGGATTTTCCAGCAACATTATGGAAATCCAGTCAGACAGACAGACAGGGGAACGGCGTTCACGAGTAATGAGTTCAAAGAATATTGCCAGGAAGAGGGTATTCAACATATAACCATTACAACTGGTATACCAAGGGGCAATGGACAAGTTGAACGAATACACAGGACGATAATTTCAGTATTAACGAAGCTTTGCATCGAGAATCCTACGTTATGGTACAGACATGTAAGTCGTTTGCAAAGATCTTTAAATAGTACGTATCAACGGAGTGTGGACAGTACTCCATTTGAGTTATTAGTTGGAACAAAAATGAAGATTAAAGAAGATATTGAAATATATGACTTACTGTCACAGGAGCGCAGAAGTAATTATGTCCAAGAGAGAGAACAAAAAAGAATGGATGTCAAGCAGCAGATATTGAAAATTCAGGAGGAAAACATTAAAAACTTCAATAAAAAGAGGAAAAGGACTTGCTATAGTTATGGCGATGTGGTTGCTATCAAAAGAACCCAGTATGGAGTGGGAATGAAGTTGAAACCTAAATATCTAGGCCCATATCTGTATGGGCCTAGATATTTAGGTTACATGTGTCAAAGTTAAAGACAGGTATGATGTGGAGAAGATGGATATTTCAGCAGAAGGTCCTAGGAAGACATCGTCATCTGCTGATTACATGAAGCCGTGGCCGGATCCTCTTAGTCAACTTGTAAGTTGAATTTACTTTCACTGTAATCTCAATTTTTTTTTTAAGATGTAAGTTTTTTTTTATATTTTTGTTGGTATAAGGCGAAATGTTGTTGTTAAGGCGTCAATATTTAGTTAGGTTGTTGTTGGTTGAAGATAAAAACAACAGTGGAGTTTTTGTTAAGTTTTATTTGATGCATTTAAGTTGTTGTTATATGATAGATTTTTATTTTGTTGCATTTGTGTTGTAATTTTAAAGATGTCGTTGTTGTATTCCAGTCTGAGGGCAGACTGACTGCAGGATGGCCGAGTGTGGGATTGTGAGAGAGTGAAACGGAATGGAAGACGCGTAGAATGGAACGGAGTAAGAGTGAACAGAGAACGAGTGAACGGAGGGAATGATAGAGTTATCTGTGGGTGTGAGACGACGAAAGACGCGAATAGGCTTGCTCTGCGATTATTTAAAATAAAGAAGATCTTGAAGACCCTGAAATCCTTTTTCCAATCTCAATTCCCACATAAATATGCTACCACGGCAATGATCTTACATGCATAAAGTTATGTCCAAACACAGCGCGCAAGCTGCGTGGCAGCTTAGGGCTCGCTGCATTTGTGGGAAGCAATTTGCCGGGGGGGGGGGGGGGACGACTAGTTAAGCCCTATTGCATGTGGCACCGCGCTCGGTATGACTACGTCCCTTTACAGAATAAATAGAACTCAGTAGATATTTCAGTCTTGTTTGAGAAAAGAACTTCCAGTTGTAAATAAACTTACCCAATGAAGCAGAAGTATTATTTGAAAAAACTGTTACCTACACAAAACTTTTTCCCACAGGGTTAAGTTTTGTTAAAAATAAAACACTATTTACCGACTTCAAAAAGGAGGAGGTTCTATGTTCGACTGCATGTTTTTTTTTTTTATGTATGTTTCACCGATTTCTCCGCCATTGTTGACTGATTTACTTAATCCTTTTTTTATTTGAAAGAACACACTTCCAAGTTTGGGTCCCTTTTTCAGCATGTCCGGATCTGATGAAGGGATCCCAGAGAAATCGAGAGCAACCCTCCAAATTTTATAGGCCATGAAAATGTGTTGAACCACCAGTATTTTGCCAGCACCAGTATTTACGCCTCATTGAATTATTTTTGTGCCTCAGCTGATGATGGAAGGTCAACTCCCTCAATGTTAAGGGAGTTAAAAGATAACTCATTCAATACCGTATTCACATTGTAAGCTGATGGTTTATCACTAAAAGACACTAAAAAGCATGAAAAAAAAATGTACGAAAAAAAAAATCGCCTTCAAATCCACGCACTAAAGTATAAAATAATATTTTGACACTTTCACACATCAATCACTTTATCAGTTTTGAATATTTGAATGGAGCATGTTTTACAGATAGGCCTTAGGCGCTTGAACTCGGTAACACCTTTTCTTGAGTGTAACTGTGTTATAAAATGGTTATTTGAAGTTTAAAAATATTTTTTATACTTTTTTTAGGTCGTGTTTTTTTTTTTTTTACACTACTAACATCACGTCACGCGTCCCATCATATTGCTACCACCGCTAGTCAAGAGAAACAACCTCATCAGCATTTTATTTGTACTTCCCCACAAAAGCATGTACATAATTTATGAATTTTACTTGCAATACAAATTCAAATAAAATGTGGACTAGGTGGTAGTGCCCGTAGCCAGAATCTGCATAATTTGGCAAGTTCAGTTTACTTACGATTCCATCCCTTGATAATGCCTTTGTTTCGAATACAGCCGATATTTAGCATAAATTACAATAGCAGATTCGTTTCTTACCGCCCTTGATTTCTAAGAAAAGTTAACAATTCTGATGTAACTTACAGATATTGAAATGAAATTCCTAATTACAGTAATACCCTCTTATTCTGCCAGGATTTGAACAAGTCGCTAATCCAAAAGCTAGTATTTTTTTTACAACACGACACCGTATATTTTTTGTGGTAGATGGCATACGAGCAAAAAACGGATCACGCTGATGGCAACGATTGCCGCCGCCCATTGGACACCCGCAAACACGAGTTCCAAAGTGGCGTCTGGCCGACCTCTAATCCCTCTTCCCCCGGATTGGGCCTCCGGTACCCTCACTCATGCAGCAAAACACAGCACGTGGCTGCTTCAACAGCCGGTTTTCTGTGAGGAGGTGGTGATCACTCCGGTCCAGCCAGCCCAAGCGTGGCTCCTCCCACTTGAATTATATATTTTTGTATTTGAATTAAAGAATACTAGATATCTATAAACAAAACAGCGGAATTAACGCTCTTCCAGGATTCCAGTCTTG
>JADPWL010002176.1:0-11616 GCA_019059595.1 Marasmia exigua | reverse complement strand
TATACAAACCGTCATGAGACCTGTTGCCCTGTATACGGATCAGAACAATAGCTGGGCCGTTAAGAAGACGGATGAACGACGATTGCATGCGACAGAGATGAGGAATGACAAGATAAGGGATGATTATATTAGAGAAGTATGAAAGTTTGGCCTCCATCACTGATATATTGAAGACAAATCGTCTTTCTTGTTTGCCATGTAAGAGAAGAGGGGAGAACATATAACCAAAAAATGATGAGTTTAAATGTAAGTGGGTGGAGGAACAGAGGACGGCTGAAAAAGAGATGGATGATTGTGTGGAAGAATGACATGATTGGAAAAAGGGGCTGGATGATTCGATGACTAATGGACAGGGACGTATGGAAAAGGAAAACATATAACATGACCCCAGATAACCTGGGAAAAGGGCAGGAGGATGATGCAGTGTATGGTATAACACCAGATTTGTATAGAATGACCACGGGGGGGGGGGGGGGGGCTATTCCATTGATTTAAGTATTTTATTTTATTTTACAATGTTTGTGAATCTTTAAAATAAATAAATATCATATAAATAATTAATAAATAGTATCAGAATAAGGTCGGTCCGATTCGTAAAAGCCGTGGGTCACCGGCGAGTAATTTTTTTTTTTTTTTAAATAATAGTCACAACATCACATACATGATCTAACTCCGAGATAGGTAGCTCAGCACCTTGTTTACTGATGTCAGAATCAACAGTGGGATTACAATATATACATATAATACTTTTCTTTGTAAATACATACAACTTATAATACATAGGAAACACCCAGACCAATACAAACAAACATGTCATGCACTAAAAATGTTTGTATTGTGCGGGATCGAACCCGCACCCTTGGACCAAAGGCAGCGTTTCACTACCACTGTTTCCAAAGCGGGTCGTCCATCCAATAGCCGAATATTTCCCACCCTCACTCTAACCGAGGTGTCGTTAAAGGCGACTAAGGTAAAGCTGCGGCATATCATCAGCATCAGAGCAGGAACTCTTGCATTTATATCAAAACCCTCGCAACCCGTCAGCCTAGCGTGGTGAGTATGGCAAATTACCCCTCTGTGATTGAGGGAGGCCCTGCCCAGCAGCAGTGGGTACCTTAAATGGGCTGACGATGATGATGATGAAGGTCGGTCGAATAGCCCTTAATAACTTTTGGACGTAACACAATGACCAAAATCTATATGAATCTACCACTTATATAAGTGTTTAGTGAACCCAAACCTAACAGTTAAAACTTAATTTAGGTAACTTCACTGCCTTGAAGTAGCTTTCAATTAACTAAAGAAACCTTTAAAAATCAAATTGTTGAGAATTAAATTCGCAGTACCAAACGATCTTAGTTCAAAAGATACAATAATAATTAATCGAATGTTTTTGAATCCCGAAAACTCTTGTTAATTAACTTCAATACAGCGACGATCATCAAACGCTGAAGAAGCTTCGATGAAAAAAAAGGGTTTGTATTAGCAATCCCATTATATTAGACAATAAACTTTGACTCAAGGCCATCGATTTTCTAGAACATCAATATAAGATGACTATAAATAGCAAAGGATATTAACAAAACTATGGCTTCAGTTAGTAGACTTTTTTTTTTTTTTTGTGTGTGTTGTTACCTGGTGGAAAATGCCGCCGGCTCACTGACAGGAACCGATGTCGGCGCCGTTGGTCGGTGCCGCTTATGCACACCCGGCCGCTAAGTCGACCGGTAGTGTGGGGCTCTTCCCCTGGATTAGGCGCTCTGCTAATCATAGGCGTCCAAGGGCATACCACTAAACCACCGGGGCTTTTTCACCCATTCCACGCCCGCTAAAGTCGGGACGGAGCGCGGGATTACCTTCCAGTCCTACCACCGCGAACCGCCCTGGGCGAAGAGGCTCGCCAGCCGGCCTCTACAAAACGGGACACAGGGTCCTTCGGACCCAGGGCCTCTCCCACGGCCCACCATCTCCACCCCCGAATGTCATCCACAACTGCTGGCTGCATGCAGAATACCACCGTGAGGGGGACTGCAGGTACGCCCTCCCCACCCCATACACTGCTGGCTGCAGTGCAGAGTGGGTTGGGGAAACAAAACCTGCAGGGCAGGCTTCAAAAAACGAAGCCGCCGCAATTTCCCAACTCCGCTGGATGCGGAGCAGGAAAATTGGCAACCGCCGGACTGCCGCCGAGCCACTCTGGCTGAGAAACCGACGCAGAACTCCGATACCGGCCTTTCGGCCAAAAAAACCCCCCGAGCCCGCGGGCTCTCCCTACCGAAGGGTGGCCAAGGCAAGGCGTGGCCAGAGTGGGATGGGGCTGGACTGGGCACTGAAGCCCTCAGTCGTCCGACATTATCTCATCCCCCCAACCTGCCACTGGTCCTGCACCACCTTAAGATGCGCGGACAAATGGGCACACCTCTTTCGTGACAATTGCCGAGGGCCTCCACACCGGTCCAGAGACGCATGTTACCGATAACCGCCGGTGAGAGACCAGTTCGAGCGCACAACCAACCAAAATTCCGAGGGTGCAGAACCCCCCCACACCAAACTCCTCGCTCCATAAGGAGCGGTCCCTCAAAGACCTAGCAATAGTCAGTAGGGGGGGGGGGTTACGAACCCTAACCCCCCCTCCATGTGTGCAGTCCGTCGCCGTCGGGTATCAATATGGCGAGCCGCGCCAAATTACCGACCCGCCGTTTGCCCAGGGACGCCAGGACCCCTTCGGTAGCAGCTCCAAACAGAGGGAGAAATACTCATCTGATCATCCAGCTATTCGTCGCTCGAACTCGAGATCCATTTGATTTCGAATGATACATTCGCGAGCGAACATTAGCGATTCGGAACAGTGATATCCAGTTGGCTTTGGGGAAAAGAAAAGGAAACTGGGAAAATTCAAGTACCTAAAGTATTAGTCATAACTTTCATTAAGCCTACTACCACACAAGTACTGTCATGTGCTATTGAAAGATACACCTATATGAAAACTGAATGATTACTAAGTGAAATATCTTGCACATTCGGTAGAAGCTGGATAGTATAGAAAGAAAAATGTAATGGCAAAATGTGGCCGATATTTTCATTGTGATGACTCCCTTCGCCGTCCGTGGACAACTAGCTCCTGCCACTGTGTGACGTCAATAGCAAACTACGTCAAAATGTGCAATGATGACGAGATAACATAAAAATCTAACACATATAAAATATGCTTGAATCGAGTAGAATTTATTTCAAAATATAATAATTATTTTAGAGATAGAAACGTAAGTATATAACGTACAAAACTTTTAAAGTAATAGGTGGCAGACGAGCAGACGGATCACACCTGATGGTAAGCAATTGCCGCCGCCCTAACCTAACCTAACCCCCCGTTTCGGTTTCTGTTTCTGTTTTCCATGCGACCACTCACCTGACAGTGAAAGCAGGGTTCACTTATCAATTTAAGAGTTTGCGACACGTCACTGCAAAAAAAAAAACTATTTGAACAGACAGCCATTACATCAGTTTACTACAATCTGTAAAATTTCCTCAATTGATACTAAACCAAACGTGTTTGAAGTCTTCGACTAGTGCGTCCTTCCGGTCATGACTTACGGTGTCGAGACGTGGACACTCACGGCTGGACTAGTCACCGGTTTCAAAGTCGCTCAAGAGCTATGGAAAGGGCTATGCTCGGATTATATCTGAAGGACCGCATCAGAAATGATGTATCCGACAGAGAACCAGAGTCACGACATTGCCCACCCGAAGTATGCAAACTGAGTGGCAGTGGCTGGTCATATTAGCCGCAGAAACTGACAGTGTTGATCCGCAGGCATCCTACACTAAAAACGCTTAACCGATCGCGGTCTCCTTGAGTGGAGACCGCGACTCGGTAAGCGTAGTGTAGGACGCCCTGCGACAAGATGGGATGATGACATTCGAAGGCTGGCTGGCGTGGGCTGGATGAGAGTGGCCGCAAATCGGGAGCAGTGGCGTGCATTAGGGGAGACCTATGTCCAGCAGTGGACGAGTGTGGATTGCTGATGATATGATGATGATGAACCTCTCGGCAAATACTTATTTTATTTATTAAATAAGCATGCACAAATGTTGGTTGATTCATGCCACGAGAAAGTGACCACTTTTGGCGGTAATTCAAAATTCGAGTTACAAAAGCAGATTAAACAGTTAACTATAAGTATTTAATGAATAGTATACGTGTTTACCGAGAGATCGTAACCCTGAAATTGTTTGAAATAGATCCGGTTTAGTAGCAAAAAATTAAAATCAATTGGCGTCGCTAATAAAATAACTCTACCCGTCACATTAAAGCCTAAGAATTATAGGATTCTGATGCGGTACCTTGAAAGAAAAGTGTTGGACCTTTCTTTCAAGGTACCGCAACAGAATCCTCGCTTTTGCGCTACCCAAATATCACAAAGTGTTTAAGGGAAACTAGAAAGAAAAATTTATGATTTTTTGTTTTTTGGTAAGTTGCCACTTAGAAACTAGTAGTATTTTTATACCATATGACACAGAGTGCGCTCAAAAAAACAGATAGTTCTTCGTTCAAACGAACTTCCATGCTACGTCTAACAAAGTCTTGTCTCCACTGCAATGTGAAATTGAATAAAAATCGTCCCTTTGAAAGTCCCAGTGCGGATTCGATCTGGCGTTTGAAAGAGACAAATCTGATTTGTGACAGTCACTGGAATAGTTTATGAAATATGCAAAGTTGGACATTCCGTGTACCAGAGAAAATGGTCATTATGTCGAGATCGACGTTTCGAGGAGTGTCGCTGCTTGTCGTGCGATTCAGTTTCAAATCAACGAGAAGCTGTATTATTAAATGAAGGTTTTCAAACTATTGACACAAATCATTCACTGTGTGTTGTGACGTTCCTACCTTTAGATTCGACGCCGGTGGGGAAAACATCGTGAGGAAACCCCACATCTCGACAGATTCTCAAAATTGTGGCAATACCAATATTTGAGTTATAATACATTTTTGAGTAAAGGCTGAAACAAAAGAAAGCTTAAAGTTATAATAAAGGGGTGCCGCGTACATTTGTGCACTGTATAAATATAGAATAGGTTCAATGGTTACAACAATAAGAATAGCAAATATGTTGCAAAAGAAAATGTGCTTGCAAAATAATAAAAATATTTCGATTCCATGTCTCGTAGTGTACATAGGTACTTGATATTTTTCCCCGTATCCACTGCCTCATAATATGAAACCCCTAGGCATTGCAGCGAGACCTAATATAGGATGCGATTCAGACCTTATGCATATAGAATCCCAAAAAGTGACCATTTTATTTACATACCACTTTATATTCCGATGTCGTCGTGCCCGAACTCTCCTTGTGGTAATTAAAATTTTCCCATACAAGGACTTTCCCAGGTAAAATATTCGTCGGAGATTTATGCTATGCCTGACTTCAATTCTGCCAACAAAGTGTGGCGTAAAATTGACGTTCGAAATATGGAAGGCATTTTGAGTTAGGTTGACCGGTTTAATACTAATATTATTTGATAGACTTGTCCCTTATCCGCACGAAGAAATTCGGAACTAGATTCATAATGTGGACAGCTATGGACTCATGCCGATATCTGTTCTTCCTGGCAACTATAATCTGGCAAGAGTAAACAAGCATCTTATAGGACAAAACGGGGTTGAGATTGTATTCCAAGCGTTAAACCTATAGTCTACAAAAAAATTGGGGACCAAAACCTATCGGTTCACGAGCAAAGAAAAATATGTTTCCGGGGGTGTGATAGGCAATTGTGGCAACTCCCACCGATGGAGGAGGGCCGGAGACCCTTGAGAGCCGAAGCACTTCGAGCACAAAAAGGAAGTCGGCTGGCAGTCACCGATTCTCCCGGTGTTTTTGCCTGTGTTTTTTTTTTTTTTAGTTGTTTTTTGTTGGTTTTTTCATTTTTTGGTTTTTTTAGTATTTTGTTTTATTAAATTTCACTTGTGGTTTTTTGTTTTGTATGCTATGCATGTGTGTGTTTTTTTTTGTTGCCTTTTTGTCTCCTTGTGTCTGTGTTTGTGTGTTTTCGGTTCTTTTTTTTTGGTGTTTTTTTTTTTTTTTTTTTTTTTTTTTGTGGTTGTTTTTTTGTGTTGGTGTTTGTTGCATTTTGTTTTTGTTGTTTTTTTTTGCTGTTTTTGTGTTTTATTTTTTGTGGTTCTTTTTTTTGTTTGTTTTTGTGTGTGTATGTTTTTTTGTGTGTGTTTTTTTTTTTTTGTGTTGTGTGTTGTTTTTTTTTTTCTTTTTTTTTTTTTGTTTTTTTTTTTTTTATTTTTTTTTTTTTTTCTTCTTTTTTTTTTTTGCTGCGGGTGTTGTTTTTATTTTTTTTTGTTTTGTTCGGTGTTTTTTGTCCCAGTTTCTTTGTTTGTACATGTTGTTTTTTTTTGTGTGTTTTGTGTGGGTTTTTTTTTGTTTGTGGTGTGTGTTTTTTTTGGTGTTTTTTTTTTTTTGTGTGTGTGTTTTGTGTGTTTTGTGTGTCTTTTTTTTTTTTTTTTTTTTTTTTTTTTTTTTTCTTTTTTTTTTTTTTTTTTTTTTTTTTTTTTTTTTGTTGTGTTTTGGTTGTTTGGGGTGTTTTCTGTGGGTGTTTTTTCTTTTTCTTTTTTTTGGTTTTTTTTTTTGTTTTTTTTTTTTTTTTTTTTTTTTTTTTTTTTTTTTTTTTTTTTTTTTTTTTGTTTTTCTTTCTTTTTGTTTTGGTGTTTGTTTTGTGTATTTTTTGTTTGTGGTTGGTCCTTGGTAGGCTATTGTTGTTATTTGTTGTTTATTTTTTTACTGTTTTTTTTGTTTTTTTTTGTGTTTTGTTTTTTCTTGTGTGTTTTTTTTTTTTTTTTGTGTGTGTGTTTTTTTTTTTTTTTTGGTTTGTGGTTTGTTTGTTTTTTTTTTTTTTTTTTCTTTTTTTTTTGTGTGGGTGTGGGGGTGTGTGTGGGCTCTGTGGTCGTTTTTGTTGTTTTGCGGTGGTGTGTGTTGTTGGTGTTTTTGGTGGTTGGTGTGTCGTGTGTGTGTGTGGGTGTGGGTCTTGGGTTTTTGTGTGTGGTCTTCTTTTTTTTTTTTTTTTTTTTTTTGTTTTTTTGGTGTTTGGGTTTGGGTGTGTTATGCGCAGTTGTCATCTGATGCGCGACACCTCCGAGGCGGTTCTCGTGAGCAGGTTGGGATCTCTAGCTCGCCCTCCCCATTTACCACATACTTTGCTCTTGAGGGACCCGGGGACCCCCTTTTTTTTTTTTTTCTTTTTTTTTTTTTTTGATGTTTTTTTCCGTGTCACGTTGACCCCGGACAATAGATGGGCTGCTCCGAAACCCAATCCAGGCGTAGGAGCATTCCTGACAACCTCAAAACCATGCTCCCCGCCCATCCTCGAACACCCTAACTCCTTATCTTCCCCTCATGTCCTGGAGGAGTTAACCTCGACTCTAAAAACCCAATCTAAGGTGTCATCCGACCCGTTGGCCGATAGATGCATGGCCGAAGGGATGTTCGGTCGAGAACGGAGGGGCTTCGAAACCAGGCGGAAACGAGGTCTATTTAGCCTTACCCCTGCAAGCGGGGCTCATGCAGGGGTGGACCTTTAATTCCCCCTAGCTTCTCGTGGGAACTATATGGTATTATGACATTATAGGACAACCCATTTAAATTCTCCCGAAGAGGTACCAGGTACTCAGAGGCATATGCTCTTTTTGTAGCGATACTGAGGAGCATACTATCACTGCCGAGAACCTTGGGACTGATGGACAGGAGGGTACTTCTAACGCGGAGTCGACCCCTCTGGTGAACGCACCAAAGGGGACTCGTCGACCAAGGGGGCCAGAGAGTAAAACCCAGGGTAAGCTCTCTGGAGCTGATAGGAAGCAAATCTATCGGCTGTAGCGAAGGGTATGACTTTCGAGCAGGCGCTAGAACTGCGCGGAGTGAGAAGGCTAAGCAGAGGACCCAAGAGGGAGGGGGAAGGGGAAACGCAGGTAGCGGCGACTAAGCGCCCGCTCAATACCTCGTCTACCTCGAATCAACGGCAATCCTACCAAGGCCGAAGGTGGCGAGCCTTCCACCTCGAAAGCCACTTTTAAGGAGGTTGCTGGGTCCGTCACTGTGGCATCATAGACGCCCTGGGCAAAACACAATGGCCAGGAGAGGGTCGAAATGCTTCAGATGCTATCTTGAATTGTATTGACACTCATGATGATGGGGGACGGTCCCAGCTTTATTGGGATGCAAAACCGCGCTCGGTTGGAATCCTTTTGGCCGTGCGCAGATGAGGACTCGAAGGGAAGGAGTGGGTCATCCGCAAACTGCCCAACATTAAAACCTGGGATGGGGCTAATCGCTCCGCTGTAAACGAAGAGGAAGAGATATGCCCAAGCCTAGTGTATGGCACGGCCTGGATACAGGAAGCCAAACACGACGCAAGGTACCAATCCTGCGGAGTTGCAAAACCAAAACAAAGGTTTAGTACCTCGCGAGTTGGGAGGGCTAGTCAACCGGAAGCCCGAAGCAAAAGGGTCAAACAGTGACCTTTTCCTCGACGAGGCGGCCTTGGAGACTATTCTTCAACGCGAGGGGCGTCTCTACCTTGACTTGGCCTTATCCAGATAAGGTCAAAGGGGGCAAGGTATCCGGGGACAAGAAGGGAGGGGGCAAGCGTCGAGGCTCCGTCCAAGTACCTCCAACTTGGTTCTCGGGTACGGAACCTCAAGAGGAGCAGGCTTGAGCGACTCAGCAGCACCACACATCCACCCGTCCGGGGGACGCATGGGGAGTCTGAGGGGGCAAAAAGTCGTGTTGGCAGGACCCTCGAGAGGAGGAGCACACTACCTAGCCAACCATCTGCCCTAGACAGCAGAGGTCCGCTGGTCGTGGTGGTCGAACACGACCAGCAGGGGACGCGCAAGAGAGGGCGCTGTGCGAAGGCGGTAATCTACCGACCCTAGCACAGGAGCACTCCAGCAGGAAAAGCCGCAAGCAAAAACTGCTCAAACACAAAACAAACTAATCCCCCCCCCCCCCATCCCCGTAAGAAACAGACCACAACCACCTACACAAATATCCTCCTATCCCTTCTCCGCCTCCGGAAATTAGAAACTTTCTCCCAACCTTCCCTTCCCAATCCCCAAACCCAAAAACATAATGATAAGGTATACAAGTAAACCCCTCCAGCACCAAAGCAAGCCTCAGCTGCCCTTTGCCAAAGATTCCTCCGGAGGACCTGGACATCGCCTTGATCAAGAACCGTGGGTGAATTAAAACCACAGTAAAATGGGGGCTAAACTCGGCAGGTAAGATATTAAGTAGTAACACCTGCGGAGCAAGGCCAAGAGCATGCATGCTCTTCAAGAGAGGCATAAATAAATTACCTCCCGATCCTTCTCTGTGTACAGATGATGCTGTTGCCGCGTATATAGACCACCCGGGGGGAAAGAGTGGGAGACATTCATATTCAGCTCCCTGTACCTACCGGGTGAGGACAGGATCCGGTTTCGCAAACAAGCGTGACGCCGGTAGTGGAATTATGTCTGGAGAGAGAAAACCCAGCTGCTGGTAGGGTACCGACTGCAACTCCCACCCACAACATCATGGGGCAGCTCAAAACACGAACACGCCTAGAGGTGAGTTACTGTTGCTACTTGCCACTAATAATCAATTTGTTCTTAACGTGGTAGTAAACCAACCTTTACCACACGTTTAGGCAGGAAGTACTAGACATAACTGGTGTTCAGTATCTCCGACACCGAGTGGACCAATTGGCACGTCTCAGATGAGCCGTCCATGTCCCGACCACACCCACATTAGAGTACGGCAATACTATGCGCGGGAACAAAGGAACCGACACCTACCGTGACCCCAAGGGAACAGACTGGGAGGGCTTTAGGAAACTCCCTTAGGTTATACCTGGAGATTTTAAATATATCAAAACTGAGGGACCAAGTGGGGAAGCCGCAGCAGAAGGCAACCTTAGGCACGAGCCTAATGAATGCGTTATCTAGAACATTTTACTCTCCAAGGACCACTAAGAGCAACAGAAAACACGCCTTGGTGAACAAAAACCTGGAGCATCTGAGGCAAAAGGCCCGTCGTGCACATTATTTAAAAGGCAAAAAAAAAGACAAGAACTGGGATGCTTACAGGAAGGCGTAACACGTTCAATAGGGAGCTCAGGAAAGCTAAAAGAAGATCCTGGCAACAAAAAATTCTGCGGGTCAATACAAGGACACTGCCCAAGCTGCCAGGATCCACAAAATACTACCAAGAAACCTGAATCCCATCTAGCCTGCTAAGGAAAGCGGCATGGATCTTTCAAGAAGCTCGCGGAGGAAACACTTGAGACTGCTTGCTCCAAACGCACTTCCGGAATCCGTGTACATAATAACGAAAGAGAACTCCAGGTCAGTAAGTCTCCGGACAGGAGACCGAGGAATTGAAGACTGGAGGAGAGCTTCCGTATTTTTCGTTCCCAGCAGATAATGATGGGCCATTAGGAGTTTCAAGCCTTCAAATCTCGGTGGGGTCGATGGTATCTTCAGGCTTTGTGCCAGCGGGGGCGAAGATATCATCCATCCTAGCTGATAAATTATAACCGTGGCAAGCTTTGCTTGGAGTTATCTGCCATTCAGCGTGGACTCGGCGAGGGTCACTTTCACATTGCCCAAGGGACGGGGACAAAGACAAATCGCAGCCAAGTCCTACAGACCGATAAGTCTCACCTCATTCCTACTAAAAACGATGGAAAAGGTGTTGAACAGTCACATCCAGGGGCAAAATACCCGTTGAAAAACCCCTGAGTGCAAGACAAAATGCCTACCCAACAGGCAAAGTCACGGAAACGGCGCTTATTGACCTGCGTGGGACAGAATGAGAGGAAAGCCATAGAAGACAAAGAAAATTGCAACTTGTGCCTTTATTGACATCGAGGGGCGTTTTGGACAACACAACTTCGATGTTATAAACACGTTGTATGGTGAATCGTGGAATCGACGACAACACCACACATGATGGATGCTGGTCCATGCTACAAAAACGGACTGCAACAACAACGTGATGAATAAAAACCCTACATGATAGAGTGACCAGAGGAGGTCCACAGGGGCGGAGTCCTATCACCCCTTCAAGGGTCATATGGTGTTGTTGACAGTTCTCATCTGCGCGCTCCAATGAAGCCAGATTTCTACTCAGGGTTACGCAGATGCCATAGTAATAATGGTCATAGGAAAATGCCCTAGCCACCATTTCCAATCTTATGCAAAGGGCCCTACGAATAGTCGAAAACGGTGCACGAGACAGATGCTAACAGTCAATGCACCCGTAAGGACGTTTCTTAATCCCGTTTACCAAAAGACAGGAAGACAGAGCGCCACACACCCCAACACTTCTTGGTACGAATCTAGGCTTGTCCAACGAGGTCAAATATCTCGGAGTCTTTTTAGACCAAAACAACATTGGAAACAAGCATCTCGACTGACATCACTAGTAAAGGCAAAAAATTGCGATAGGGCGGCAAGCAGTAGGTTGGGGGGCTAATAAAATGGGGGGCTACGGCCCATGGCCCGCACTTGGAATTTATAAAACCATAGTGAGCCGATCGTCACTTATGGCTGCTGTGTGTGGTATAAGA
>JADPWL010002168.1:0-11001 GCA_019059595.1 Marasmia exigua | reverse complement strand
AAAAGTACTTTATTTGCATAGGCTTATATAGGTACAGCTCTTACAAATCGTCATACATGAAAAATATAAATTATAACTATGTATATTATACATGTAAATAAACATATACTTATTTTAATTAAAAATACACATAAAATAACAAACTAATAATTTTAAAAAAATATTCAAGTCACAGAGTCCATAGGTGTTAGTAACAATATTACTTTAAAAACTATGTTAGTACATATTTCTAGTCCCCTAAATAAATTAAATTTAATTTAATTTATTCCCCCCCGTTTAATATATGTCGATACAAAAAATATACTAAGAAATGAATAAATATAATGTGATTCTACCACCGGAATCGAAAAGTTGATTCTGACGAGAAGATACGGCAAGAACTCCGCAGTTACTCTTTTTATTCGCCAAAATTTTTATAGGTAAGTACAGTATCATGGGTGGCAACAGTTTAACATTTTCCACAAATTCTTGTCATTTAAGTTATCATTAACTGTATAATAATGCTTTTGTCATTATATAAGTAAATCAACAAGCTTTTGTGGTAACTTATGAAATATTTTGATAATTTTAATATTCAGGAAAGGCCTATATCCAGCCGTGGACGTCTATTGGCTGAAATTATGACTTGCGCGCACACAAGAGCAGAGACTCTACAATTCTTTACCCTGATATTTCGATGTGACAACAGGATGACACGACCACAGAAGGGCGGCATCCTAAGTAGGTATCTAAAACCACGAACTAAGATTGATGGCACAAGGTCGTTTTCCGAGGTACGGAGGTAACAGGCCAACTTCCATATCAAAGCTATATGAAGATATAGGAATATTTTACCAAAAAAACTAGGGTACACATTCGCTACCACATTCATAATGCGGACAGCTAAGGAATGGAACTCCTTGTCACGGTCTGTTTTGATTCTGTAATGTTTGATTTATTTGAATACAGTAACTACAGCTGTTGAAAGTAAGAGAGCTCTTGCTGGTTCTTTCAAATCAGCGATAGATTTTTTGAATAGTTTTATAGATTTTCGTGTTGCATTAAAACCATATTTAATTAATGTCTGAAAATGTGAGAGTGTCCGAAGATAAGCAGACGCTTGGGACCACGGCTGCTGTAACGTAGCCGA
The DNA here is from genome assembly GCA_019059595.1 of Marasmia exigua. Lineage (NCBI taxonomy): Eukaryota > Metazoa > Arthropoda > Insecta > Lepidoptera > Crambidae > Marasmia > Marasmia exigua. The sequence goes on along the minus strand of JADPWL010002168.1, from coordinate 9,872 downwards.
AACATCAAATAAAAAATGTGAGTACTTAATGTTGTATCTCATAATCAATTTCGTGTTAATTCTCATCTTAATTAATTATACAAAGACTTTTTGAATGTTGAAAAAGAATTATAATTTTAACTTAATGTTATATTCAAATTTGTAATATTTAATAATTTGATTGATTAGTAATAATTTGACAAACATAGTTTGTAGGATTATATTGTTACTAACACCTATATAGACTCTGTGTTCTGAAATAGATAAAAGCTTCAATGCAAAAAAAAAATCAAAAGTTCGTAGTTTGATGGACGAACATTGCTTTTACTCTAGAAACATAGCCAGTTGTGACGTTGTCACGTAACGGAGGGTTACGGAGCTAAAAGGTAGGGGGAAGAAGAAAAGATAAGAATAGAGGGAAGAGGGCTATAATTATAAGAGGTATGTACAATGATGGCTCGTCCAAAAATCTTAAATCTAACTTAAAACTAACTTAAAACTAGCTATTTACACCGGTACACTACACTAAATATATGTACAAGGAAAAAGTTCAAAAATGGGCAACCGTGGTAGGGCGGTAACACAGGGTGAGCGCAGGCAGCGCGCCGGTAGGATCCAGCGTCGCAAGAGGCGGGCGGTAGGGCTCCGCCGAGCGCAGGAGGCAGCAAATGGGGCGCGCGACGCAGATACGCGCACGCCGCAAGCCGGCCGCGGGTAGGCGCGACGCGGATACGCGCACGAATGAAGGTAGAGCTCCGCCGAGCGCAGGAGGCAGCAGATGGGGCGCGCGACGCAGATACGCGCACGCCGCAAGCCGGCCGCGGGTAGGCGGGACGCGGATACGCGCACGAATGAAGGTAGACGCGCGTAGGTGCAGGGAGGCAACACCCTTGATGCCCCGGCACCGTTACTCCACGGGTAAACGTATACTGGCACTGTTATAGCTTGAGGTTCTGAGCTTCTTCAGAGCTGGTGGTAGACTGGTGGTCCTGCCCATGTGCGTCCTTTTATATTGCCCATGCGCATTCTATTCTACAACATTTAAATTTTAAAATTCATACAATATAGAATATTCTCGAAACATAGCTAAACTCCATAGTTAAATTTGAATAGACAATTCGATAGAAAAATAAAAACAGTTAGACAACGTCAGCTGTCGGACAATGTCAGATAGACAATCTAAATATTTACAACAATAACTTTAAATTTATTTACAGATAAAAATGTACAAGGAACATTAAAATAACACATATAAGAGTAATGCTAATACAAGACATAATCATAAAATGATATACAAGCTCTATAGCAAACGGAAAACGAAGCTCTATAGTTAACACCAAAGGTAACTTTCTTTATGAGTAGTTATGTAGTATAACGAAGCCCCTGCAGGCTGCGTTACATTTTCTCCCACGACCCCAGAAAAATTTTCGACTCAGAGAAAATTTTGACTATAAGGTTAAGAGAATACTATCCTTACTATCAGTCTAACCAGTCAACCTTCACTTAAACATACCATTCCACAAACCAAAAACAATTCAAATCCAGTCACTCTAACAATCACTCTAACATACGAACCAATCACAAAGAGGAGTAGGGTTCACTATCAATGACGCAAACTCCATAGGAAGTACCCTATAAGAATGACTTTAGGCTTATTTAGGGAGGTTGTCAGCCGCTCCGTTTCTTAAAACCCATTAGTGTCGATGACCATAGCCGACAATCTAGTCTCTCTCAGGTATTCCCTATCAAGGACACAAATTTTAAAGGTTGAATTTACCTTTAAAAGAAACGCCTCTGTAGTCAAAGAAGCGCTAAGTAGTAAGTAGATAAGGCAAAAGAGAGCCCTAAAGTTTAGAATTAAAAGGTCAAGAAGCGCCTTTTAAAAGAAAAACGTTAAGCAAGTAAGTAGGTACTATAAGAGAGAATCCTACAAGTAAAGAGAGACGAGATTAGTCGCTAAGTATATATAAAAAATATCAGACTGAAGTAGCCAAAAATCAGTCCAATGTGTGTGCAAATAAATACATATAATACAAGTAAAGTCAAACAGTAAGGTAGTCATTTCTTAAAGTCTTTTACATGCCATTTACCGCGGCAACCGTTGCAGTCCTCAAGAATGTATACAAGAGGTGACAATTCTCAACGACTTTGCATTTAACATACTTAGGTGCTAATTTTGCGCTAAAATATGCACCAGCATTGCTTAAAGAGTAGTTTTTACGCCACACTATATCTCCAACATTGAATTCTTTAAAAGAGTGCCTTAAATTGTAACGGTTAGAATTCTTTACATGAGATATGTGCAGTGCAACCTGAACTCTATCAAAAATTGACGATAGAAGGCCAATATTTCTAGCATATAAATCACGAGGTAAAAGGTAATTTCTTCTAAGTCGTAACCCTGAGAATAAATAGAACCACAAGTAATGAGTTCACGACCAAATACTAAAAATGCAGGAGTAAATCCAGTTACTTCATTTACAGAGTTATTCATTGCAAACTGAATCCTAGATAGGTGAAGGTCCCAAGACCTATGGTCTTCACCGACCAGTGAAGCTAGTGCGGTAATAATTGTTTTATTGTAGCGTTCTGTAGTATTGACCTGAGGACAATAGTGAGGAGTGTAAGATATATGCGGAATTCTATAACGTCCAAGGAAATTATGGAATTCATGCGATTGAAATTGTGGACCGTTATCCATAATAATTGTTTGAGGTACTCCATGAACTAAGAACACGGAATTCTCTAAGTAATGTATAATACTAGTAGTTATAGCTCGTTTCAAAGGAAAAATAAGTGTATATTTGGTGAATGGACAATTTACAACGAGAATGTACTGGTTACGTCGCCTAGTCATTGGCAATGGACCTATTAAGTCCAAAGAAATGCATTGAAAAGGTCTAGAACAAATTTTGGGTTTTCCCATAGGACCGTAAGGCGAGTGGTTAGAGTGTTTATAAGCCAAACAAGTTTCGCAATTGGAAATAAATTTAGCTATATCTTTAAACATGCCAGACCAGTAATATAACAATGATATTTTTTTGTATGTTTTAAATACGCCCAAATGCGGATCTGTAGCGGAACCATGAGCATTTCTTATCAAAGATTCTCTTTCAGAAGGGATAGGGACTTCTTTCCAGATGAAATCGTCTGTTAAAGAATAAGGAGTATTAGTGCAACGAAATAGTTTATTATCCTTAATCGTATAGTTAGGATGACTTTGAGGATCAGTTAAACAATTACGAAAGATTTTATTATAGCGCTCTAAGTCTAAAGACGTGGCTTCATTCGAAGATAAAGGAGCGATGATATGACTGTCCTCGCTTTTAGAACGAGAAAGTAGATCAGGGACAATATTATCCTTTCCTCTTTTATGTTTCAGCGTGAAATTAAAGCAAGAAAGGCGAAGTGACCAACGAGCGAGTCTACCAGAAGGATTTGTTAAATTCAAAAACCACTTTAATGCGGCATGATCAGTGTATACAGTAAACGGTTTGCCATTGTCAAGATAGCACCGCCAATGTTCTAAGGCAATGATAACAGCTAGAGTTTCTCTTTCAGTAGTAGAGTAGTTTCTTTCATTTTTGTTAAGTGATTTGCTCATGTAGGCTATAACAACTTCTTTGTCGTTAACCGTTTGAGTAAGCATGGCTCCAATGCCAGTGTTAGATGCCTCACAATGCACAGAAAACGGTTGATCAAAATCAGGGCAAGCAAGAATTGGGGTAGTTACAAGATATTCTTTTAGTTTCAGAAAGGAAGAGTTAGCCTCAGAACTCCAAGAAAATTTCGGAGAAGTTTTAGCAGATGATGTTAATTTATTAAGAGGTGCAGCTATAGTACTGAAATTAGGAATGAACTACGAAACCAACTACACGTACCCAGAAATTTACGCACTTCTTTGCGTGAAGTAGGTACAGGAAAGTCCATAATAGCTTGAATTTTGCTAGGATCAGCTCGTAAACCATTATCGTCAACAACATATCCAAGGTACTTTAATTCTTTCTTAAAAAAAAGACTTTTTTCAAAGTTAATGGTAAGTTTAGCGTAAGTTAATTTTTCAAGCACTTTAATTAGAAGTCCCTATGTGTTCTTGGAACGAGGAGCCTATGATAATAATGTCATCAAGATAACAGAACACTTTGTTGTCAAATTCAGGAGTGAATAAGATATCCATTAACCTCTGCTGTGTAGCAGGTGCATTAGTTAAACCAAAGGGCATAACAGTGAATCTGTACATTCCTCTACCGGGGACATAAAAGGCGGTCTTATCCCGATCGTCTACATGTAAAGGAATCTCCCAGAAAGCTTTTAGCGATATCGATACTCGATAAAAATTTAGCGTTTTTGAGATGGTCAAGTATTTCATTGATAAAAGGAAGACTATAGGCATCCCTACGAGTAACTGAGTTGAGTTTTCTACCTATCGACACAAAATCGCCATTCGCCATTCTTTTTAGGCGTAATAAGAACCGGAGACAACCAAGGGCTTTCACATTTCTCAATGACCTTCCACTCAAACATTTTATCCACCTCAGCAATTAGAGCTTTTTGTTTCTCGGGAGAGAGTCTATAACAACGTTGTTTAATAGGCAGCGTATCTCCAGTATCGATACGATGGCTAACCAGATCAGTACGACCAAGTTCACCCTTAGCTTCAAAGGAAATTTGCTTAAAACGCGAAATAATATCATCAGCGATAACCTTTTCTTCAGAAGTAAGATTTTCGTAAGGTAGGATTTGTTTCTCCACAGAGTTGTTAAAGTGAGATGGTTTATTAAGAGAAAAGGCACACGATAAAAGTTTGGGAACCAAATTAAATTCCCTCCAAAAGTCAACACCAAGTATCAAAGACGGGTATATTTCAGGAATAACATATGTTTTAATAAGTCTAGTTTGGTCGTTAAAGGTAAAAGGAAGAATAAAAAAATCCTAAAGATTTAACACGGTGCTTACTAGCAGTGCTAACCGTAATATAATCAGACTTGGATAACGAAAAGCCCAGTTCCAAAATTTTAAAGTGCGAGTTATTACCTAAAATAGTCATTGAACTACCGCTATCAAGTAACGCCGTAAACTCAAACATTTGAAATAGAAACGTTAATAAAAGGACGGTTAAAATCTCTTTCGTTGTCGTAGTAAACCGAAGAAGTTCCATAACTTGCGAAAAAGTTCTTAATTATTTTTAACCAATTATGCCAGTCATCAACATCAAAATTTTCTTTTCGTTTAACCAAGTCATATGTTAGTTTTTTGAGTTAGAGGATGAAGAAGGTTGAGGCTTGTCAGCTTTACATTTCGGGCAATCCGGAGCTCTAAAGTCTTTCAAACCACATTTAAAACAGACTAAGAATCTTGGTTTAGTGCAAGAATTCAAAGAATGACCATTTATTCGACATCGAACGCAAAACAAATGCGCCTGAAACTTGGGAGCATTTTCAGATATCGCATGTGCAGAATTTTTATTCCGCGAAGAAAAGTTCGTACGAAAAGGCTTAAAGTTATTAGATTTATGAGAATCATAATTAGGAGTGAAAGAATGTTTAGAGTGAAAAGTATGTGTAACATTAGGTTTAGTGTTCGGTAAAAGTGTAGAATCGTGTTTAGGTTTATAGGATAATTCAGGAATAAGAGTATTCATTTCAGGTTCTTTAAAATTATTGTCGCGGTCAATACAGCGCTCAAATTGTTGACATACAGAAATTAAAGAGTCAATAGAATCAACTTTATTAAGAGCAACAAAAGAAGTATAACAAGGACGGATGTTACGTAGAAGTATTTGCAGTTTCCCCTGCTCAGGTAATTTCTCGCTTAGTCTCGAAAACATTTCAAACATTTTCGGAATATAAACCATAATAGACTCAGATTTACCCTGAGTACGAGATTTTATTGCCTGCAGTAGTTTATGGTCATAATCAGAATGGCCAAAGTCCTTAATTAACAACTCGGAAACGCGATCCCAAGTTAACGAAGGGTCACGACTTAGTTGGAATTTAAACCAATAAGAAGCATCGTCCTCAAAAATGTTGAAGGCCGAGCTTATAAGTATTTGCTTATCAAGTTTGTTCGTAAGTAAAAATTCATCAATTTTCGATAGAAAAGCTCTAGGACAAGTTGTCCCATCAAAAGTAATTTTTTTTAGCTCATTTAGATAATTTGGTAAGAGAAAATTATGAAAAGGTGGCATACAGTTAGGTTGAGAAATCGGCAAGGGTGAGTCCAAAGAGGTTTGTACCTGTGAAGTCTCAGCTGGTTTTGAAAAAGCGTCAAAACGTTCAGTCAAAAGAGTAAACTTCTTTTTTAAGTCGTCATAGAGTTCTATAAGGTTTGAGTCGCTGTCACTTACATCAGTGTCAATTCTGTCAAGTCGATAAAATAAGTGATTTATATAAGTTTCAATTTTCTTAAATAATTTCAGATTACCCGATTCGTATCGGTCCAACATCGAAGATAAATATAAGATTGTAGAAGAAGCTTGTGACAAATCGTCACTCAGAGGAACGGGAGAATCAATAATGTCCTCCGTAGGAAAATTACGAAGCAATAAAACAATTTGTTTCCTAAGCGATACAAGATTATCCGCAGGAGTTTCGTTCCTAATTATAAGTTCGTATTCAAGTTCCGCCTTGTTAAGTAAATTAAAGTTTATAAGACGAGCCATTTCTAAGATATTTGTAATTTTAAAGCAATAAAATATTTACAATAGTTTTTATTTTATTTACTTTATTTTAGTGAGAAAAATAGAGGAAGAATAGGGAAAGAAATATCTAAGAAGTAAGAGACGTCTAATAGGGAGCCAAAAGGTATGTTATATACAGAAACTTGTGCAAGTTTATTTTAGAATTTTGAGAACAGGGAGGGATTCTATAGAGTTGGGCGCCAAACTGTCACGTAACGGAGGGTTACGGAGCTAAAAGGTAGGGGGAAGAAGAAAAGATAAGAATAGAGGGAAGAGGGCTATAATTATAAGAGGTATGTACAATGATGGCTCGTCCAAAAATCTTAAATCTAACTTAAAACTAACTTAAAACTAGCTATTTACACCGGTACACTACACTAAATATATGTACAAGGAAAAAGTTCAAAAATGGGCAACCGTGGTAGGGCGGTAACACAGGGTGAGCGCAGGCAGCGCGCCGGTAGGATCCAGCGTCGCAAGAGGCGGGCGGTAGGGCTCCGCCGAGCGCAGGAGGCAGCAAATGGGGCGCGCGACGCAGATACGCGCACGCCGCAAGCCGGCCGCGGGTAGGCGCGACGCGGATACGCGCACGAATGAAGGTAGAGCTCCGCCGAGCGCAGGAGGCAGCAGATGGGGCGCGCGACGCAGATACGCGCACGCCGCAAGCCGGCCGCGGGTAGGCGGGACGCGGATACGCGCACGAATGAAGGTAGACGCGCGTAGGTGCAGGGAGGCAACACCCTTGATGCCCCGGCACCGTTACTCCACGGGTAAACGTATACTGGCACTGTTATAGCTTGAGGTTCTGAGCTTCTTCAGAGCTGGTGGTAGACTGGTGGTCCTGCCCATGTGCGTCCTTTTATATTGCCCATGCGCATTCTATTCTACAACATTTAAATTTTAAAATTCATACAATATAGAATATTCTCGAAACATAGCTAAACTCCATAGTTAAATTTGAATAGACAATTCGATAGAAAAATAAAAACAGTTAGACAACGTCAGCTGTCGGACAATGTCAGATAGACAATCTAAATATTTACAACAATAACTTTAAATTTATTTACAGATAAAAATGTACAAGGAACAATTAAATAACACATATAAGAGTAATGCTAATACAAGGACATAATCATAAAATGATATACAAGCTCTATAGCAAACGGAAAACGAAGCTCTATAGTTAACACCAAAGGTAACTTTCTTTATGAGTAGTTATGTAGTATAACGAAGCCCCTGCAGGCTGCGTTACAACGTCTTTGTATATGTTTTGTTCTGTCTTGGTTTTAGATGGTGCTTGGTGAAAAACTCAGTTAAAATAAACATCAAAAGGATTTAACTCGCCACACCGGCCAATAACCATTAAATTAACGTGTCTCTTTAATCACTCGACTTTGGCAGAGTTATTATGTGTACGCAGTAGGCAACACAATAGCAGCCATAAAGAAAAAAAAAGACATAGCCAGCCCACATTTTTCCTATTTTAAGTTTAAACATGTTATATAAGTAGGTATATATGTATTTACTTTGCTCAGTTGAAAAATCAGAAATGAAGCACACATTTTAGATTTGTATATCAGGTACTCAAGCACTCCCTACAGCTCGCGCAGAGCGCAACAGCGTGTGTGAAGAAGTTATTGAAATGCATAAATCACACGCGCCAATATCGCGGCTGGCCGGGCACAGAGTTGTTTAACAAATATTTCCGCTGTTCTTTTGTCGTTTACTACAGAACTCTGATACAAGTGACGAGCAGAAACGGGTGCTCTAACATAGCCTCGATATGACGATAGTAGGTAATCACGCCACCGAGGCAGTCATTTTATTTTATTTTATTCGGATGACCAACAGCTGTCTTAATTAGACATTGGTAAGTATTGTAATGAGTAGAGCTGTTTGATAAATATATTGGCTGTTCTTATGTCGTACGTAGCATCTCTAGATCACCAAGGATTTAATATTAACTCAACATTTGCTGCTTTGCGGATCAAACGAGCAAATTTAATAGACATTTATAATGATGCAGTAATTCAAACATCTTGATGTTTGTAATGACTAATTGGTCCGCTTCCGTTGCTATTTTTATCTATTACTCTACAAGCAGCAGTTATAGCTCACACTAAGTGTAGCAAGTCTTGTAGTTACGGAATTGAAACGCGTTTACGCGCGAGTGAAATAAAGACTGCTAGCTTTTTTTTTAAATAGTGGCTCAGTATATTGGCACTCCTCAGCCTGATGGTAAGCAAGAGAAGAGCCCAAGTTGCAATTACAACGGAAGTGATGTCAAGACATCACCTCCGCTGGCACCGCCATACTGACCTGCGAGATGCTTCTTCACGCTTCGTTTAAAGGAATCCATATTGTAGGAAGAAGAAAATACATGCGCCGGCAACGAGTTCCATTTCTTGATGATGCAGCAGAAATAGGAATTGCCAATTTTTTTAGTTCGAGATTGGAATGTTTTCCACTGTGGAGCGGTGACAGCGTTGTCCAGCGCGTGTGAAGGAATAGAGCAGGAATCGCTTAGCGAATGATGAAGCTTTTAAATCATTATCTTCTATAAGTTGGACTTAAACTTCGTATCATCTAACTAGTGAATTCGCTTCCTCTCCTACCTTAGACTCCACCTCACGTAGCATCCATAGATCACTCGCACCTGTAATATTAGCTCACTATCACGTGCACGTGGCGTCGCAGAAAGTGTTTGACAAATACACGCGTACACGCGTTCACTAGCTCCTGCGAAACGGGTCTTTTGATTGCTCGCTCTCTTGACGGATGATGCTTGTTCTCCTGTAGGTGTTTGCCAACTGTCATTTATCAGGAATTGACAAATAATTGCGACCAATATTCCGACACAATGTAGTGGTATAGGTATTTAAATGTCTAAAGAAAACTTTTAGCCAAAATGTGGGAGTATCTGTGATTTTACATCTCTTTAATCACATGTTCTAGCAACCATTCCTGAACAACAATTGATCACATTACATCCGAAAAAAAGTGAGGTCAAACACGAAGCTCAAGACCGAACGCTATGGAAGAGCACTGTGGACGCCTTCCTCCACCAGCTCGGGGACATAGTAAATAAGTCAAGACATCCCGAAAACCCTCATAGTAGGTATGATGAATAGTCCATTAAGCATGTTAGAACAACAAAATAAGCAAAAAAAAATCAGCTGTTCAGTACAAAATATCCACCCGGCAAAAATAAACT
>JADPWL010002157.1:0-10953 GCA_019059595.1 Marasmia exigua | reverse complement strand
ACCATCAGTACCATTAGCAGGGCGGTGCGAGAAAACTTTGTCAGGTAACCTGCACGCTTCTGATAGTTTCTGAAACGCGAACCATGATTCAATTGGCCTGGTTTCCCAGTTAACAGGTTGCGAAGGTCAGACAGCAGTCGCTTCATTGTAATTACCAGGCTACAAATCCTCAATCATGGTCTATGCATACCCTGGGGTCCAAAGTCGCTTTGGACGTATCCGGGAATTACATGCTAAGATGAAATGAAATGGACGGAAATTACATAAAAAATGTAATTTAAAAATAAAAATACGTTTATTGTTTTTTCATACAACAAAACAGGTAGGTACATAGGTATTTCCGTAAAAATCATAATTTATTAAGCAAACTAGCCTTTACATTTGAATATTGTCATAAATCAAAAGACCAGGTACACATATCTGGTCTGGAACTTTTATATATCATAAATTGAACTTTTATATAGAGAGTGGCGGTCACCCTCGGTTTTAATCGCGTGGTATTTTTTTTTCTTAATTTAAGGACTTTCAAACAAAAGTACAGTGGCGAACACATCAAGCTATACAAAACTGTCAAATTTCTTCATTCGATTATAAACTTTATATTGTTACTCATTGAATTCGAAATCGATTGAGGAAATTTGACAGTTTTGTATAGCTTGTGCGCTACTGTACATGTCAGTTCTATAGGACAATACATTAGTTTACGCTTAGTATTAAATAACATTAAATAACTAATATAAATGAGACAAGTGTTGTTTTGACGCAATCTATTGCAAAATCCAGCGGAAGCCTTGCACATTCTGACGCGTGGTATTTGGTTTGCCACAAAGTAGGTACTCTTTGTCACTCTCCATACCTTCAACCATCTTTACTTAAAAAAAAAAATGGAAAAATACCTTTTAGTTAAACGGTTTTATATTATGTGCACTGAACACTAGAAAATGATAATAACAATAAGGTATTTTGAACTTCTAGTTCAGAAATATTTTAGTACTAGGCAGAATAGCTTTTAGGCATATTAGACTAAAAAAAAATCGGCGGCCATCTTAAATTTACAATATTATTGATATTACTATATTATGTTGTCATCGGAATTAAAGGTGTGTACCAAATTTCAGATCAATCTGACAACAGGAAGGTACTTAAATTTAAATTTCTAATTTTGACGCAAATAAATAAATACGGTACCGGTATAAAACCGTTTAAAAACCGTTTAATAAAACCGTTTAAAAACACGTCAATCCTTCGCTCCGTTTTGTCACGAAAGACGAACAAACAGACAGACAGACATACACTGTCACATTTATAATATCGGTTTGGATAAAAATACGTTATCTGCTAACATCAGTTTCAAAAATAATTCCTCGCATCATATGAAACATGGTAACTGGGCTATAAAATTCAAACCCCAGTCATTATTTTTAACGCAGCTTTTTGAAAAACGAGAAACATCAAGCGATCGTCCAATTACGAGGCTCGGAATATTTCCTTAATTAATTAACATTATTCTTCTAAATCATTCATATGGTGCTCAGTGGCATCCCCAAGGATAGGGAGACTATGAGTCAAACTAAGAAAATAGGACCTGAAAAATGTATAGCAATACCCAACCAAACCCAACCAAATTACATACTAAAAATCAACCAAATTAAAAACTTAATCTCAATATTTTTAAAATTAACTAGGTTTTTGTTTTATAAATTAATGTCATGATATAGATATTTTAGCAGTATATTTCTTTAAATTTTTAAAACGAAAGTATTGATCTTTATAAGAACATTTGTGTCAGTATTTTACATAATAAAATTAAAAACTGTATCTCAATATTTTTATATAACTAGATTTTTGTTTTATAAATTAATGCCATGCTATAGATATTTTAGCAGTAATTTTCTTTGAATTTTTAAAAGGAAAGTTTTGATCTTTGTAAAAACATTTGTGTCAGCATTTTAGGTGTGTATACTTACTTGTGATGATTTTCAAGAGATGGATGTTGAAATTACTCACTTTTAGACGTTAGTCATATAGGTCTGGTTTCTCTATTAATATCCTATCGTAATAAGCATGTAGGAATTGTGTATAACTTTTTTTCTGCGTTGAGACATCGAGACGAACGGACGTGTGTTGGTTGCTGTCAGAGATTATACCTGGTGACATCGAGCTTCGCCCTTCTGTCTTACTGGCGACTGAGAGCCGACGGCGGAGCCCCGGCAGTTCGCGAGCGCTCCGTGAGTTGAACAACTTTTTTACCGACCCACTGGGGTTTGAACCCGCGCACTGCCGCGTCGAGTCCGCTTCGGTGCGCCGTCTTCGCCACTGAGCCACGGAGCTTGATCGCTCTCGCGCGAATTTACCGCTTGCTTAGTGCGCGTACGCTTGCCGTGACTAAAATCACAGGCGTTAATTTGCAGCCGCATGTAAGCGCATGAGTGCTTACCGTAACCGATATCTCAGGCGTTAAGCTAAGTTATAGATAGAAGTATTCGGAGGTCAAATAGAAATATGTTGTGCGTTGGATGCAATTTGCCTATAGGCAAAGACAATAGTTTGAGATGCAATACATGCAAGACGCATTATTGCTTGAAATGCTTAAACGTTAATGCCGAAAATACTCACAAAATAACGTCCGAACAATTTTCGGCGTTAAAGTGCCCCGCATGTGTTAATGTGAACTCAGCCGCGCGCAGACGCAACGATGATTCACCGGCCCGCTTGTCTGCAGTCAAACCAGCCTTCACAATGCCGGAAAGCACAGGTTCTCCGGCAATGTCCGGTGCAAATACTTCAGAGGGAACACTACAGGCCACAGATCTGAGAAAGCTTATTAAAGAGACCTTCATGGAACTTTTTTCTGAGGATCTGACTAGCATTAAAAAACAACTATCTGAATGCCAAGAATCACTTAAATTCATAAATACATCCATAGAAGATTTGAAGAAGGAGAATAGTTGTTTAAAAAAGGCACAAAGCGTCATAGTTGCTGACCTTAAGGCTGTCAAAGACGAGAATGGCAACTTAAGACAAAACTTGAAAGCTTGCGAGTCGCGAATAAAAAAATTGGAAGACGACAACTTACGGCAGCAGCAATGGTCTCGCCTCCAGAACGTAGAGATTATTGGTGTACCAGACAGTAAAGATGAGGTCACCATTGATGTGGTATCTAAAGTATTTAGCCGCATTGGAGTGTCCATTGAACCAAAAGACGTCGACTTCGCTCATCGAGTTCAACCACGTCGTGCTGCTAGCGCGAAGAAAAGCCGTGCCATAGTAGTCCGCCTTAAGGATCGCGCTCTGCGGGATAAAATTATTGCGGCTGCTCGCAGGCGACGTAATATGTCTGTCAACGAGATGGGATTCGAAGGAGAGAACGGTTATGTTTATGTCAATGAGCACCTGACAATTGAAAACAAGGCACTACTGGCGTCATGTAAATCAAAGGCTAAAGAACTAAATTACAGATATGTCTGGACAAAAAACTGCCGAATTTTTATGCGCAGGAACGATACCTCCCCGCCGATACCGATCTCTTCCAGTCAAGATCTCGAAAAAATTGCTTAGTTAAAGAGTTGTTACATAGAAGTTACATAACGGATCTATGTTTGTCATGCACTTTGTTATTTTTGTTAAGTCTTGCTTTTTTTCTAATTAATGCACACATGTTACCTGCGACCAAACCTAATATAATATTATATTATTTATTAATACTATATTTTTACAAAACTTATTTATTTGCATTGTTTTTATATTCATTTGTATATATTATATACTTATATGTACCCATTACTAAAAATATATATTTTGTAATTAATTTATCTATATTACCCTACACTACTACATCATGTTGCCACCAGTTGTTTGAGAGAGGTCTGTTTCTGCATATGAAACCAACTATCGCATTTTTAAACATTAATTTGAATAGCCAAACCGCCGATGTAGTTATACGGCAAAATGTTATGTTATACCAGTACCACTACCGTTGTATCATCATTTTATGGGAACTGTGAAACAAAATAATCTTGAACTGTTCTACCAAAACGTCCGGGGCCTACGAACAAAAACGAATACCTTCTACAACAGCGTGCTCTTGTCTGACTTTGAAATAGGTGCATTTACGGAAACGTGGTTATGCGACGGGATACTTGATAGTGAATTGTGCGATAATAGGTACCAAGTATACCGCCGCGACCGAGGTAGTTTGGGAGGGGGTGTAATGGCGCTCTGTGCGTCGCACCTACATGTTCGTGTTCGCGAGGAATGGCAAAGACCTAATCTGGAATGCCTTTGGCTGACTATCTCTGGGGAATCGTTGGGTTGTTCTAATGATTTACATTTGGCAATCATATACATACCCCCAAACAATAACCGACACCTACGCCTACAAGAATTCATGGACGTACTGAAACATGTGTCACAATCAAACCCAAATGATCTTATGTTACTTGTAGGCGACTTTAACCTGCCGTGTATTGATTGGAGCTCAGATGAACCAGTTGTCATAAGGAAAGGATCTGTGGAGTTACAAGACCGTTCAAGTGAATTCTTAAACTTATGTTCCTATATAGGCTTTAACCAATTAAACGCAATAAAAATCATCATAAGAGTATTCTAGATCTTGTTTTTTCTAATTTTTCAATTGATGTTCAGCGCTCCGATCAACCTTTAGTTGATGAAGATAACTATCACCCGTCTCTAAAAATGTATACAGTTGACATCTACATCCGTCCTTTTAAACCGAAACCCCGCGATAAATACCTATTTAAAAGAGCCAATTTCGATAAAATTAATGATTCCCTAGACAACCAAGATTGGTCATTTATTTCGGACATGGATGACTTGGAAATGGTGGTAACAATGTTTTATGAAATTCTAAAGAAACTTATTGATGAATTCGTTCCCAAAGTCTCGATATCAAGCTCTCGTACATATCCAGTATGGTACAATAGGCCTCTTATAAAATTGATTAAAGAAAAAGCCAAACTACATAAAAACTGGAAACGTCACGGGAATCCATTGGATTACCTCGAATTCTCGACCCTTAGACGTAGGATGAAAGTGTTACAACAAAGTTGCTTTAACAATTATTTGTTAAAATCTCAAAGTCAAATCAGGAGCGATCCTAAAGCTTTTTGGTCATATGTGAAATCCCAAAGAAATAATAATTCTAGCTATCCTAACTCAATGACTTATAGCGACAAATCGTTTAACAATGAATTTGATATCTGCGCAGCGTTTGGTGACTTTTTTCAAAAGAACTTTAAGGATCCTGCATCTCACTATCCTACTGTACCTAACAACAGTACATTATTAGATAAAAATATTAACAAAATAGAAATCACATCCCATTACATTTACGAACTATTAAAAAGAATTGACATAAAAAAAGGTGCAGGCAGTGATGGTATTCCTCCAATCTTCTTTCATTTTTGTTCTAGCACGGTTGCGGTCCCGATAGCTTTAATTTTTAACCGATGTCTAAGAATTGGTCACTTCCCTAACATTTGGAAAACCGCTCATATTGTCCCCCATCCACAAGAAGGGCAGCCAATGTCAGGTAAAAAACTACCGCCCTATTTCAATCCTTAATGTACTCAGTAAACTACTAGAACGTGTTGTTCATAACCATATATACCCTATTGTGTCACATTTGATACCGTCAGAGCAGCATGGTTTTTTCAAAAAAAGATCGACGAATACTAATTTAGCCATATTCACAGATGATGTTTTGAATGGCATGGATGGTGCCCATCAAGTCGACGCAATATACACCGACTTTGAGAAGGCATTTGACAGAGTCGATCATGTCATACTTCTCAGAAAGCTCGATGAATTAGGAATAAAAGGCAGTCTCCTCAGGTGGTTTGAGTCTTATTTGCAAAATAGGAGTCAGGCTGTGGTGATTGGTGGATATCGATCTAACTATGTGAAAATACTATCAGGCGTACCGCAGGGCTCCATACTTGGACCGTTGCTCTATGCTTGTTACCTGTATGATATTAAAAAGTGTTTTAGGTCTGCCAAGTTTCTGATGTACGCTGATGACACAAAGATTTACATGAGAATCAGGAATATTCAGGATTGCTGTAAGCTGCAAGACGATTTGAATAGATTAAGTGCATATTATACTGAAAATAGAATTAACATCAATGTTGATAAATGTATACATATCTCTTTCACCCGGAAAGTTAAACCTCTTAAGTATAATTATAGCATTAATAACTCGGCTCTGCTGGAAACCAAACAAGTAAGAGATTTGGGAGTCCTAATGGACTCAAAATTAACATTTGCAAGTCACATAGATAACATAGTATCTCGAGCCTTTAAAAACTTGGGATTCGTCTTGCGGGTAAGTAAACCTTTTACAGATGTGCACTGTCTAAAAATTCTATATTATACGTATGTTAGAAGCGTACTCGAGTATTGCAGTAACATCTGGAACCCACAGTATATCATACACACCCAAAGTCTAGAGAAAATACAAATGAAATTTCTCAAACATTTGAACTATCGCAATTATCGTGGGCGCACAGATTATGAGAGTTCGTGCAACTTCTATCAACTGTTAACCCTTGAGAATAGACGCTCTCTTCTAGACATGATATTTTTATACAAAATATGCAATAATGAAATAGACAGCGCGGATTTGGTTTCAAGAACTTTACTTTTATGTGCTCCTTCGACCCGAACCAGACACACTCGCACAAAACTTTTTAGCTGCAAACTTGTACGCAGCAATTACGCTCAAAATTCTGTCACACGTCGTTTGCAAAAAACATATAATGATAGATTTGCCTTGTCAACAGACTTATTCTGCTCATCATTATATTCCTTCAGAAAGGATATTGATGGCATGCTTAGGCCTACCTCGTAACATGACTTCTTCATTGTTTTTTTTTTTTACGTATAAGTATTTTATTTAGCCTTTTCTATTTATTTATTTAGTTGGTTATTTATTTATATGATGTTTGTATTTGGGTGCGTAGGTATATGTATATTAATTGGCATATTTTATTATTTATACTTCCTGTGTGCATATTATTATAATAATATTATAGTCAATAACCGTTACAAGTTATTATCGAGATACTTAACATTTACCTAGGTTTTATTGTTAAAAGTCTTTCACTCATGTCTCGTCGTCTCGTTGTTATTTTTATATAAGAAAAATAAAGAAAGTCCTTTATTAGCTGTAAGATTAGTATATAAGAGTTTTTTATGTAAAATTAAGAGCTGTGGATTTTTGTATCAAATAAAATAAAATAAAATAAAATAACTCTAACTAACAACTTACTTTTCCGATGGTTTGGCGTCCATATTTATTTAAAAATAAAACAATTTTTAATGTCTGTCATTTACGGCTTAACGCCAGTAGAGTTAACGTATTTATATTTATTAACATATTTAACTATCTGTGTACTGTCTCATTATAATTTTTAAGCATCATGGTAACCCTAGCCTTAGGGTAAGGGTAAAACAACAGGGCAAAACTAGGTCATGTGGTCTCTAATCTGTTTAATTAACATGAGGTTCGATTTCACCCGCTGGCTAATGACGGGGTAATCCTCGATATGGGAAACGCGGAAAAAACATAAATTGGTTAGAGCAATATATGGTAAGCCATGGTGAAATGGTAAGCTGCTTGATGGTGTATTTTTACGCGTACAGCCAAAAAGAGGGTTGAACATTAATGTCCGTCAAACACGTGGCCATAAAGGCGTATTCAAAACAGTCAATGATATTTTTCCGAGAAAAGCAAGCCCGCAATATGGATAGATAGATAGAACATTTATTTACTGAAAATGCGACACACAACATTTTACAGATAAAAACGGACACAACAAGTATAATTATATAATATTTAAACAAACAGAAAAAGAAACAAATACAAACTAAAACAACCAACGAAAATATTACAAGAATTAAGGGACACAAAAAAATTAAGAAAGGGAAAAATAATAAAGTAATAATACGGCTTCTTAATCCGGGAAAAAAGTATCTGCGATAGTCAGTGAAAAGTAACTTTTTTTTTTTTTTTTGGGGGAGGGGTGGGGACAGCCGGGAGAGCTGTGCCGTCCCCACCAGGCGTAGGAGGAGGTCCGTGCAATGCCGGTGGTGGGGTTACAGCCCTACGCACCAGCGGACCTGCTCCTCGCAGGGGAAGGAGACGCAAGTATTCGCGTCGTCTCCTCCCTCTACGTGCCTTGCGGATAGCGGGAGCGAGAGGGTCAGCCTCTCACTCGCACTCCGCCGCCTCCTTCGCCGCCATCACGTGCTCGCAATAAGCAGCAAATGCCTTCCAGGCATCCTCACTCGCTAATATAGCTCTCGCTATATTAGAGAGCGAGAGGTCCTGGCCGACCTTTGACAACATCCGTAATATTTTTTATGATAAAATGTTCTGTCGAAAATTAGGAAAAAAACCATTTTGAATGGAATTTGGATTTTATCCTAAAACTTCCCTTAGGGCCGATCCGACCAATCTTAATTCTATTATAAATCTATGGCATAGCGCTGTTATTCTATACAAATCTGTTGTTATACTTAGAAGTTATTATTATTGGCATTGTTTATAATATATTCTTCTGTACAACGTAAGTTAGTATTTAGTAATAAGACTTTTTTATGTATAAAAATCATGTCTGGCGCTTTGGAAACTGTGAGCCAGAAAAATCTATATTTATCCACGGATAAAGATTGGCTAAATTAGGCCTGAGTAAATAAGTTTCTCTATTATGGGTATTAGGATTTACAATAAAACTTCTGATGAACATTTTGCCGGCAAAGTAGAGTGTAAAAAAAATAATTAATGGCAAAAAAACCGAGTATAGAATAACCTGCTACTTTGTGTGTGTTTGTGTGTACTATCAGCTAATAACTATATTATATATATTTCACAACATCACATACATTGATCTGACTCCGAGATAGGTAGCTCGAGCACTTGTGTTACGGATATCAGAATCAACAGTTAGATTACAAATACATACACAACAATACTTTTCTTTTGTAAATACATACTTATAATATATAGAAAACACCCAGACCAATACAAACAGACATGTTCATGCACACAAATGTTTGTACTGTGCGGTATTACTACCGCTGTTCCAATCGGATCGTCTTTATTAATTTATTATTATATCCATAGCGGTTAGGGATTTCCAAACTTCAAAAAAATATAAATAGGGGAATGAAACTCCTGCTATTTAGTTCTGTGAAGAACGAATTGAAAGCAAATTGTTACGTTAATTTCTGTTACGATATTTCCGGACCGAAACGACCTACAAACCTTCAAGAAAAGAGTGAATTCCTTTTTCAAAGGTCGGCAGCGCACTTGTGGCTCCTATATGGCGTTGCAGGTGTCCATGGGTGGCAGTACCATCAGGTGATCCGTCTGAATGTCTGCCCCCTATGCCATAAAAAAACCTATCCGACGATGTCTGTGAGTCTGGCAGGCTGTCTATTGCCTAACAGCCAGTGTAACTTTAAATACGTCCTTAACCAGCGGAGATTTGCATTTGTCTACACACCTCATTTCCTTCAAAAAAAAATAGTTTCACAATACCGAAACTATAATAGCAATATCGAAACGGATTCCTCTCCGCGCTCGGTTGGTTCCGTGACAAATCGTCTGTCACCACAACCCTTGCGCTTGCGACTCGACGTCGCAGGTGATTTCTGATTTATTACTGGGAAATGGAAAACTGAGATTTTATTATGGAATTCTGTGTAAGCTATTCTTGATGTGGGGTTAAGGTTATGCGATGAATAAAATTTTTGAAATATTTTATTGAATTGGGTTTAGTCTCTCCACCTTTATCAATGTTATTTACCTTACGGTATTTTTACTAACACTACGTACGCGCTATTTGTGGCAAAGGTCCATTTGACAGTTGCAGGTCCCTATTCCCAAGATTAAATATACTTACAGTCCCTTGCATGTACATACTAGAAATATTCAAGTTTGCCAAACAACACCCCGAATTATTTAAAAAAGCTAGTGATGTATTTCCACGAAATACCAGAGATAGTAACAGACTTGCCTTGGACTTTTTACCCAGAACAATTGCCTGTCAGAAAAAATGTTATCGCATGCGTATTTTTAGCTTGTCGGTGAGAGAAATATCGTAAGGAAACCTGCATGTTTCGGAAAGTTTCTGAAACGTGTAACCATGATTCAGTTGGTCTGGTTACCCAGTTAAAGGTTTGCTACGGCAAACCTTTGTAATTTACCAGAGCTTGACCTGTACCAAACGAAGCGTGAAGAAGCATCTCTCGGGCTAGTATGGCAGCCCCAACGGAGGTGCTGCCTTGACATCGCTTCCGTTGTAATTGCAACGTGGGCTCTTCTCTTGCTTACCATCAGGCTGAGGAGTACTAATATTTTTTTTTTTTTTTTTTTTGGTTAATAAGCCAACGCTTGACCACAATCGCACCTGATGGAAAGCGACGATGAGGTCTAGGATGATACGCGTTTGCCTAAAAGATGCCTGTTCACTCTTGCCTTAAAGATGCCCAGATTATAGTGGTCAGGAAAAAACAGATCTCGGCAGAGAGTTCCATTCCTTAGCCGTCCGCATTATAAATGTGGAAGCAAATCGCTTCGTGCGGATAAGGGGTATTTCTACCACATAAGGATGAAAGCTCTCGCCGCGCCTTGTCGTCCGATGATGGAATGGGCTGGGGGGGATCAAATTATGTAGAACCTCCGCACACTCCCCGAAACGAATCCGGTAGAAGACCGAGAGGCATGCCACTCGTCGACGGTGGTCCAGGCTCTGCAGGCCAGCTTCGGAGAGTGTGTCATCATCGATGAGCTTCTTCGCACGTCGCTCTATTGAGTCCAGAGCGTCTAACTGATACCGGGCAGATCCGTCCCAGAGGTGACAGCAGTACTCCAAGCAGGAGCGAACCTGAGCTTGATATAGACTTAAAAGCTTGCTTGGGCTTAAGTAT
>JADPWL010002155.1:0-15654 GCA_019059595.1 Marasmia exigua | reverse complement strand
GGAAAACTCGCAGTTATATCAAAACCTCGCCAACCCGTCTGCCAAGCGTGGTGAGTATGGCAATTACCCCTCATGTGAATGAGGGAGGCCCGTGCCCCAGCAGTGGGGACTTAAATGGGCTGACGATGACGATGACGATCTAAGGTCATGGCCGTCGAGTCCAAACAGCGTGTGCGAATTATTTTCACGTGACGTCACAATACAATAATGATCCCATGAAAAAGCATACGGGAGGTTTTTATGTGATAGGTGCTAGTTTTTTTTAATGTAATAAGTGGTAGATGAGCAGACGGATCACCTGAGTAAGCAAATGCCGCATGCCACCGCCACTGAACGCCCGCAATACCAGTGGAGTCACAAGTGCGCTGCTACCTTTTGAGCTCTTCTAGCCCTGGTCTGGCACTCTCACTCACTCGGGGAAAGAGACACCGCTTTTCTGTGAGGCCGTGGTATCTCTCCGGTCAAACTGGCCCTTTATTGCCGAAGCGTGTCGGTAAGCAAGATGTCAACCGTTAAATTGAAGAAGGCAGCATATTTCTGTCTTTGTTTATCTTTGACATTAACGACAGTCACAGCTGTTGGTACCAGGCCGTGGGGCATCTTGGGGTCTCCGGTTCGATTCCCAGGTCCAGCCAAAAGTATGTTTTGAATAACATAGTGCACATAAAAGTATATCCATTCATTCATTCATATTATTTAATAGTTGTGATCTCAAATCTGCATTAGACAAGCATGGTGATTAAGGCCTAATCCCATCATAGTAACGTTTTTTTTGTTTATATAACAACGGTAGGTTTTTGATGGTAAATAATCAACTCCACCCATGAACATCTGCTAAATCAGAGAGATCGCTAATGTATTGCCGGCCTTTTAAAAAGGACGCTCTTCTCAAGGACCCTAAGCCGTAGCAGTCGGGAAGTACTCCTGCAGCCAAATGTTCCATAGAACTGAGGTACCTACATGGTAAAATAGACTGATACTTTAGAGCGATTTAATTTTTATGTCATAGGTGGCAGGCGAACAGACGGATCGCCTAATGATGAGCGATTCCGCCACCCATAGACAACCGCAACACCAGTGGAGTCACAAGTGCGCTGCCAACCTTAAAACCCCCCTTTCTCCGGATTGGACCTCCAGTACCCTCACTCACGCAGCGAAACACAGCACAATGCTGCTATACACCGGTTTTCTGTGAGATCGAGCCGGCACGTTCATGCCGTAGCGTGGCTCTCCCACAAAAGAATCATTTATTTATTTATTTGGGAAACAAACAATTTAGTTATTTTGAATAATTTACACAATTCAATAATTCACAAATCAGCAAAGTTTCCACAGAAAATTAAAAGTCAAACGTATATTATAAAATAAATGCACAAAAAAAAAAAATAGACGAATAATAATAGTTAAATAAATAATATCAGTCAAAATACAATAGAAAAATACAATGTCAGGTAATTTAAAAGCTATAAGTAAAATTAAATAAAAGAACAAAACACACTTACAAACCACCTACACCTACATTAAGTTTATTATAATATATAAATGTCAAAATTAATAAAAATAAAAAGCATAATTAATAAAAACATAAAAGTTGAAATCGATTAAGTCAATTAAGTAAAAAAAATCAAGAGGAGCTATCCACTCATGAAAGTAACTTTTCTCGTATCTGCCTTTTGTAAGTGCACACATTATTAATATTAAATAGATCGATGTCTTTAAAGTCACTATTATATGAGGTACACGCTCTAGATAAAAATAAATTCCTAGCATAATTAGTTTTGGATGTTGGAGGACACGTGAACCCGTCCGAGGGCATCTTAAAAAGATATTTTGAAGTAGGAATGGGCTATCTACATGATCCTTTATGATCTTAATCTCTCTCCTGACGACGATGGACAAATGAAGAAATGGTCGGTGTTACTTGATTATAACGTAAAGCCTTATAAGAATGCTGTATATTGGGTCTAAATCGCTATATTGATATCTCGGCGAGAGTTCTGAGTCAGACTTAGGCATCTAAGGTCACGGCCGGCGAGTCCAACAACGTGTGCGAATTATTTTCCACGTGACGTCACAAGACAACCCGCGGCCGGTACAAGCTCAGGAATATCGATTTCCCACGACCTTCAGACAGCCAGTCACAACTGAATTAGCGAAACAGGGGACGATTATTCAACATGAAGGGTCGGTATTACGGCTATTGAATTAAAAATAATCATCCTTTTTCGCATTTTTTTTGTATTTTGTCTCACAACACTAAACGTATTAATTTGTATTGTAAAATTTAAATTGCTATGTATGCTTTAAGTAAATTTTAAGAACAGAAGTACTATTTAACAGCTGTATTTTTCCTTAATAAAGAAAAATAAAATAAATAAAATATCAATAACAGTCCTCAGTGAGCCGTGTGGGTCCCAGCAGCGTTGAATACGCCACATCACTCTTACCGAGGTGTCGTAAAAGGCGACTAAGGTAAAGCTGCTGGCATGATCATCAGCACCCAGAGAAGGAAAACTCTGCATTTATATCAAAACCCTCGTTAACACGGTTCCTCATCTTAGCGTGTAATTCCCAGTTGCGTCAAAAGCTGTCGCTCTGGAGCCCGGGGTACACTTGGACCATGATTCAAGTTTTGGGGAGTCTGGTAATTACAATGAAGCGACTGCCGTCTGACCTTCGCGACCCTTTTAACAGGGGAACCAGACCAACTGAATCATGATTACACGTTTCAGAAACTATAAGAAACGTGCAGGATTCCTCACGATGTTTTCCCTCACCGCCGAGCTAATGGGAGGAATACGCACATAGATTTGAAAAATCCAGAGGTGCACGCCCGGATTCAAGGCCAGTCCCCTCGTATGGTAGGCGCGTTCTGAGCCACTGAGCTATCATCGCTTTGAGACACACTGTGTCCCGACAAATATCTAAGCGGGGACGATTTTGGCGCCTCTTATCTAAGATCTAATCTAATCTAAGATAAATCTAGTCTAAGTTATAAATAATG
Organism: Marasmia exigua; assembly: GCA_019059595.1. Classification (NCBI taxonomy): domain Eukaryota; kingdom Metazoa; phylum Arthropoda; class Insecta; order Lepidoptera; family Crambidae; genus Marasmia; species Marasmia exigua. Next base: position 12,650 of record JADPWL010002155.1, on the reverse strand, counting down.
TAAATAATTTTTTTTCGCTTATCTTTTGTAACATGCTAAATAGACTTAATTCACGAGGTTTTCGGGATGTTATTTGGTGGATCATGGTCAATGTGTACCCCGGGCTCCTAAACGCCCTGCGGTTTCTCTTGCGTGGTGATAGAATTATCGTTATATTTTAGATAATATTCCTATATAAATTGTTGGCTATGTATATGTGATTCTAACAGCCTTACAGAAAACCGGCGTGAAGCAGCACTCTGCTGTGTTTTTTGTGACCGGGAGCCCTATTGCGGGAAAGGGGGGTTTAAAGGTTGGCAGCGCACTTGTGACTCCACTGGTGTCGCAGCAATCGCTTACCATGAAGCGATCCGACTGCGCGTCTGCCACCTATCACATAAAAAAAAAATTATGAAGTTTCATCAAAATCAATTCAGTATTTTTTGCGTGAAAGCGCGCCAACATATTTATATATTTAAATACTTGCATACATACGTTCTTCAAACTATCGCGTTCATAATAATAGTAGCATTACACTAATTGAGTCTACATTTGTCATATCTTCGACCTAATATCATTCTCAGAATCGCCCCCCTTTGCTTTCCCGAATCGCTGGCGGAATTTTATCAAGCCATCAGCACAGACCTGATGTTCCCTTTCTGTTAATTCAGTTATTGTTTCAAAGGATTTTCTTTCATGATTTATAGAGTTTTTCCTTTGGTAGACACGCCGGATTTGGGGACCAGACTTTGTCTTAATAGAGATGAATATTTTATCAAGCTTTCTCTTTTAATTTAATTTTTATTTAGTTTTCTTATTTTCAACCAAGTTGATGGAGATACGGGCGATGTATTACCGGGACACGCGAGTGGACTGAGCTAGTGTTGCGAAGTACTGGGACACCGATGATGTCACTTTACAACCCGTGTATTTTGAAATCAAATATCTCGGAAACTACACGACGTATTGAAGTAATTTTTTCAAACTTATTTTTATTTTCAACCGAGTTTAAGGACATTTAAAAAATAAAATTAGTGAACATTCTTCATTATCGTGCTACGAGTGTTGTGCTATCGTGATATCGCACGGTTTCGTGCTATCGATGATTCTAGAAATCACGAAAAATGGCAACTTCATGTATTAATTAGTTTTAATTTTTTATTATTTTTCGCATTTTTTTGTTTTAATTTTTTAATTTTGTAATCTGTTATTATGTGTATTTGATGATGCAAATAAATGATTTATCTATCTATCTATTTATCTGTACTATGAAAATTAAATTCGCCAATGCACTCACAAAGGTCACAGACCAGGTCGTTCCAGGAAATTGGCTGTATTCATGAGGCACAGTCGGTGGCAATTTCGTTGTCATTACGTGATCTTTTGTGAGAACAGATCATATGTTATGAATGGGTAATGGCGTAATTGTCTAAGTAATGAGCTTGGTGTGCGGAAAGTCGTACTCGTATGGTGGCTAGACAGAAATACGTATCTCACATGTAAATGAACAAGTTCCAAAGGTGTATACATATATATAACGGAGGCCGGTCGAGCTCTGTCTTTATCAGATAGGTTGTGCAAGATGGCATTATTGGAAGTAGAGTCCACAATTTATAAATACGAAGGTCACTTACCGAAGTCTCCGCATCTATTGAACAAACTATCAATATTCAATGCGAAAGAATACAAAGATCAAGCAGAAACCGCGCCAGGGTTCGGCATTAGCCCCCGATGATTATTTACTACATTCGTCTGCATTTGTTCACCACGCGACCACAGTCCGTTTTGGTAGCCCACAGCGAATCCCATCACAAAATCAAAGCAAACACCAACATTCAATAAGAAAACACACACACCGAATACACTAGCGATTCCCGCGTCACCCGCGTGTCTCTAGTCACGTCAAAACTGACAGCTCGCTAAAATCAAAGCAAAGGCAATGGATAACAAAAAGTATCAAACCATCCGCTTACATCGACTTGCCAAGAAAGTTCCTTGACGTTTCCAAATATAGAGGGCGCCACTGTGCTGACACTACATATATATATTATATATATATATATCATATGGTATCCGGTTTAGTAGCTAAAAATAAAAATCGATTGGCGTCGCTAGTGTCCCCTACCCGTCACCTTAACTGGAAGTATCGTAATAAATACATATGTATTTCATTGAATACATGGCGTTGTTTTTTTGTTATTTGTGTTTTCATTTCATGCCATGTCAAAATAAATGATTAATTCATTCAATTACAAGAATCACAATTACAAAGCAATTCTTCGCTTCGCATGTCGAAGTTCGCACATTGCGATGCGTGCGCGCAACAGACCGGGGAAAGCGCATATTAAACAGACGCATTTCTTCTGTGATTCGGGTAAACTTGGTTGAGAGAGAACGAGTTGCGGATTTGTTTATTTACTTAAGAATAAAGTATCATGCATGAGCATACACAGTTATATGCAATAATAAGTGAAGGTATAATCTCATTCAAATTTGAACCTTATTCTTAAGCCTTAAAGGACGAGGTGTTTACATTTCATTGCATGCGTTGTACGAGACGGGTCCCGTACGTAGTTTCGAATGACGTTGTAGCGACAGTTCGTTGTGGCGAAAAACTTTTAGTGTGGTACGCTGGAGCGAAAAGTCTTTGAAGCGAATTCCACCAGGGCGAATGACACTGCAGCGACAATCATTCTGGCGAAAAATGTTTGAAATCACAGGCCACTAGTACTAAATAATAACCTCATTATATTATTAGTTCATAATGAAACTTACCAGGTTCCGGTGCATGATTGTGGCTGGTCATTTCTTTTACCAAAATATGTTCACTAGACACAACAGTAGAATAGAAATTACCAAATTGTAGTTTTTTGTTGATTACTTGTTGTAGCTTTTATTTCACCTTTGTGGTTTTAACGTAGCCTTAATGTATCAATACGGGGATTAACACGATATTTATTATGGTGAAAAAAACAACAACATTGTGTTACTCACCAATTGGCTCGACGTTTCGGCCTACTTACAGCAAGCCGTGGGTCACGAGCGGATGGTTCGAGCCAAATAGTGAGTACACAATGTGTTTCACATAATAAATATCGTGTTAATCCCCGTATGAGACATTATATTATAATGCAACGCGAAAAATCTAAAAACTATTAACGTAGCCTTCATGTGATTTCAAACATGATTGTCGCGCAGTGTCATTTCGCCCGGGGGAATTCGCTCAAATACTTTTCGCTCAGCGTACCACACCAAAAGTGTTCGCTACACGACCTGTCGCTAATATCGGCATTCGAAAGCTAGTACGGCACCCTTAGACATGGACACTACGATAGCCACTAATTTTAAAATCTCTCAGGAGATTACTTACCTAGTAATTTACCCAATTACTCGTGGATGGACTAAAGTATTTTTATTTAAGAGATTAGGTGGCAGACCATCACAGGGGGATTAATCTGACGGTGACGAGCCGCTGCAATAGACACCAGCAAACACCAGTGGAGTAACAATTTCGCGCCAACCTTTACCCTTTCCATGAATTGGGCCTCAGCCGGTGATCATACGGTAAATTATACTACAAACAGCGCGCTGCACGCCGGTTTTTGGGAGGGCCGTGGCAGCAGTCCGGTTCGAGCCGGCGCATTCCCATTCATGGCTCTAAGGGTGGCTCTTCCCCCGGTATTAAAACTTTTTGGAACATCATCAGGAAGGAGGTTCCTTGAAATCTGTCTTTAATTTGACATCGATTTCTTCTACAGAATATTTAAAAAAGTTTCTCATAGCTTAAGGTTTTATCCACAGATTTAATTATACTGTTTAATAACACTGATTTAATAATTATTAATCTATTGAAATTGTAGTTAAAATTCTAAGATAATATCGACGCGAGTCAGCATTTAGTAATGGGGTGGTAGAAGATCGACATAGATTAAAAGCATTACCTACCCTTGTTTTATTCATATTTGAAAAGTATGTTAAAAGATGCATACGAGTACTTACGTTGAATTTTTTTCATATTTTTCTTCTTTAAGGTGACGAGTAGGGCACACAAGTGACGCTAATCGATTTTAGTTTATAGTTACTAAACCGGTTATTTTCCAAAAAAATTTGGGGTTACAACCTCTCGGCAAACACTTATACTATTTCTTAACCATGCACAAATGTTGGGTCCGTTTTTGTACGCGAAAATTGATTCACGCCAAAAGCGGCCACATTTGGCTGTAATAAATTTTCGCGAACGCGTTTGACCCAACATTTGTAACGGCCCCCCCCCCCCCCCCCCCCAGAACGTACACATACAATCTTAACACTCCGATTCTGGTTCGTCGATATAAATATAAATGTAGGAATAATAAAATAATAAACTTACACAACATTAAGAATAAATTTAAAACTTGTATTTACAGTGCATATACAATAAACTACAAGTAAAATTTAGAAATAACAAAAGATATATTAAAGGAATTAATCATTACAAAGTTATAAACAATAACCGAGTAACTAGAAATCGATTTCGGAACAGCGTCAGCCGGAAAACCGGGTCGCGGCAGGTGCGCGCGGGCAGAGGTGCGCGGAGGGTTCGCAGTCGCGCTAGGCTGATGGACAGTTTGCACGTTCCTCGTCAAAAGCATTTTTCACAAGAACCGTTACGTGCTTTAACTTAGCAAAGAGCGATCTTTTAGTATTTAAAATTATTCCGCTCCGTGAATGTTGTGATCCGTTGATATCCCTATATAGGGTAAGTCTAATAGACAACAAAAAACCTATTAAACATTATTTCTGGCTCATATCTAAATTGTGCCTACTGTCTTTGCTTACAGTTGATCGCTTTGTAGTGTTAGTTGCAATGGGAAGCGCCAATAGTAGATGGTATTTTTAATCAGTTATGTTTATTTTGTAGATGCAAATAATCTGTGCAATATGAGTATTTTTCTACCCGCATAGAAAAAATATAGACTAACGTACTTTCAAAATTCAAAAAATTAATTGTTGATGCTTATTTAATTATATATAACCTTAACATCCGTGACACCCCGTTGGTTTAGGGATAAGTAGCGGACTGTGATCTCGGGGTCCCGGGTTCGATGCCCGGGTCGAGCTAAAAGTACCATGTTCGATTTGCTCTATGGCTCGGGTTTGGGAACTTATTTGTGTATTTATTTTAAAAGCTTCTCTTATGGTTATATAGAAAATAATGTAAAAGAATATGCTACTTATTTGCAGGAATCTAGCTTCACTGAGCTCCGCAAGCTTCACAGCTTTTTATATGTTCTCGTAAACTCCGTTCTGATCAGTTTATCACCGAGCAAAGCTACTACCAAAATTAGGGATAGGTACTTTCCTTGTTGTCTCGGTGGTACCTGCTTAAGAACGGGAAGAATTTGATCATGGCTAATTTGTTGGAATGGTGATTCCAGGAATTTATTACCGGATTGGGAAGGCAGAGTTGGAGGCATGAGCGCGTTGGCGAGCATCCAGTGAGAGGGCGCCAACACCACATCCGTTACTGAAAAAATTCAGATTCCCACATCGCCCCCTGAGAAAAATTGGCGATCATGTCTCCGTCTCGGGCCACTACCAGTGGACCTACAGGGAGTGCCTGATAGTGAATGGGAAGCAGACGGGCCTTTAAACCCACGACCCTTACAAATTGTGTGCCTCCGACGGCGGTTTTAGCGGGAGAATTAAAGTAATTTTATGATATTTATTCCCCGTTTTATTTATTAATTTTAAAACGACAAGTCTAGGGGTGACAATTTATGCATGGTTATTTAATAAATAGTATAAATGTTTGCCGAGAAGTTGTTACCCCGAAATTGTTTAAAATAGATCTGGTTTAGTAGCTAAAAACTAAAATTGATTAGCGTCGCTAGTATGCCCTACCCGACACATTAATTTGGCGAATTAATGGAAGAAATCCAACGTAATGTATCTTTAAACATACTTTTCAAATATGATAAAATCGATGGTTCGAAGTAAGGTCACTTTATAGTTTATTTTTTTATAGCAATCTTTTGCAATTTATTCTTAAGTAAATAACACAATTAAAAATTTCATCTCAGCATCGACAGATGTCAAATCAAGCACTTACAAATTTCGTCGGCTTAACAACGCGTTCAGTGGTCTAATTGGCGGAACATTCACCCGGATTGTGGAAAGTGTGGGTTCGAGTCCCGCTTGAACACGAGATGAAATTTTTAAGCGTGTTATTACTTAAGCTCACTTAATGCTTATTTGTTCCACTGGGGGTGCGATAATGTACCTATGCTAAGAGGTCTTCTCTTCTGTATAAATAGGTAAGAAATTAAAACAAGTTATCTCGTTTATCTAAATAAGGCCCAATTGGACCAATCCTTCATCATCAGCGCATTTAAGTCCCCACTGCTGGGGCACGGGCCTCCCTCAATCACATGAGGGGTAATTGCCATACTCACCACGCTTGGCAGACGGGTTGGCGAGAAACCAATCCTTATTCGTGGATAAATCTATGATATGTCGTCAGATTTGTATAGAATGACAGCGCTATACCTACGATATATTTATTGTTGGACCACGATTGGACGCGATACGTCCAATCGGCCTAACAGATTTATTAGGTCTTTAATCTGAGTATTAGGTACTAATAGTCAACGCAAAGACTCGCGGCAGACCTCACAGAAGACCGGCGTGAAAAAAGGCACTGTGCTGTGTTTCGCTGCGTGGGTTTAAGGGTTGGCAGCGCACTTGTGACTCCACTGGTTTCGCGGGTGAACCATGGGCGGCCGGCAATCGCTTACCATCAGGTGATCCGTCTGCTCGTCCTGCACCTATCATATTAAATAAAAAATAAAAAAAGACGGTAGAGTATATTTCATTCTCTAATTACGAATGAAATATACGACTGTCACGAGTATTTATCTGAATATAAAGGTTGCTTCCTTTAAACCTACTATTTTGAACAACTATATTGTCATATAATCATAAATGATTGATGATTGAAACACTATCGCCAGCCGAGGGTCTTTACGTTGACTATATGCGTATTTCTTGGTAAACATAAGTAAGTGTTAGGTACTGTTGTTTCCCAATTAATATTAAAAAATACAAATAGCGAAGAAAATCTTACTTTAAATACTCTTAAAATAGTCACGACTTTAGTGACAAATTATAATCATAACATGTAAAATACTCACTTTCTCTCTTATGCAGTCCCATGTTGCTTCTGAGATGTGTTCGCGCTACACAGCTAGGCGCATCACTACTCGACTCGCGACACTTTCTATCACATTTCACTTTCAACACATCACTATTCTGCGTGCGAAGTGTCAAGCGCCTGGGATACACTGTCGAAGATTATGTCACTTGTCGTATATAAATAGTCTAAAAATCACCTGAGAATCACCTAGGAATCTTGAAATTAGATTTGGATTGTTCTCTGTTAGCTCTCGTGAGATGAGAATTTTTGACTCTTTGATTACTTATCTAGGTATTATGTAACAGAAGTTTGCATAATTCATGACCTACTTAGATATATTCTTGAACTTAATCTCAAATCAATCAACGAATAAATCTGATACTATCAAATAGCACATGTTAAGGTGACGCCCTACTAGCGACGTAACTCGATTTTAATTTTTAGCTACTAAACCGGATCTATTTTAAACAATTTCGGGATTACAACCTCTCAGCAAACACTTATACTGTTTATTAAATAACCATGCACAAATGTTGTGTCCAACGCGTACGCGAAAAATTTATTACCGCCAAAAGCGGCCACTTCTAGCTTGCAATTTTTCGCGTACAAAAACGTATCCAACATTTGTGCATGGTTATTTAATAAATATTATAAGTGTTTACCGAGAGGTTGTAGCCCCAAAATCGTTTAAAATAGATCCGGTTTAGTAGCTAACATTAAAAACGAATGGTGTCGCTAGTTAGGCTACCCGTCGACTTAATTATAAAAATTTGGAAACGGAACTTAACTCAAATATTTTCGAATTTCGATATTTATCGAGTAATAAAATCTGACTGGATAAGAATCAGCACACATAATGTTTTACAAGTTTTTTGTGTAGGCCGATTTGGGTTAACCGAATTAAGATAAAGTTTATTTTCGAAATTTGTTACAGGGTGCTTTATCAGTACCGACATTTTATTTAAGAGGAGATCATAATATATAATGATATATTTTTAATCCCTATTAAAATCAAGAAAAAATATCATTATACATTTTGATGACTTTCTCGCACTTGATGTAAACATATGCTGTTTATTTTTCGGTTTCAATATTGGTAGGTAGTTATTATAGGAAAAGTTGCGTTATTTTATAATAAAGAGTAGAACATCATGTTAAGATTTTGTCGGTGACAAAAAAAGTCACACTAGATATTGTGGCCAATAGAACTTGTGTAGTTCATGCGTGAGTAGTTCAATTGTACCAGTCACCCTTTAAGCCGGTTCTGTCACTCACTCTTTATGTCCGAACGCAGTTCACTGCATCATTTAGTTCAGTCAAATCATCTCTGTGAGAGGACAAAGAGTAAAAAGAACGGAAAATATAGAAAGGTTAGCAAAGCTAGAATGAGAGATACGTGTTAGTAGTGGCCTATTACAGCGGTGAGAGCTAAAAAGGTTGGTAGATTCTGAAAATACTTTGAGCTAAAACGAGATAGATAGTTTCTTGCGTTATCGATTGACCGCATATAACTCGGAAGCTAAGGACTAATAAAACATATAAGCGGTTAGCGAAAACATGCTTTTAACTGTGAAAAACAGGGTTTAGTTTGTTTAAAGGCTTGCGAACGTAGTTTTTTTAAGATTGAAAACGTTTTTCTACAATTCCGATAACAATAAGTTACATGCAATGTTTTTATTTATTTTGCAAGTTGCGCTTGAAATTAAATTATCTTGGCAGTTGCATAATTGTTAAAAAGTTGGTAAATAAAAGTAGACGACTGCATAGTTTGTTGACTGATGGAGTGAGTGAGTCGTTGCGTCAAAGATAAATTGAACTAAAACTGAATTAGTGAATCAGAAGAACTAACTGTTTTGCGCAAGTCTAGTGAACCAATTTGATAAACTAATCTCTACAAAAAAAAACAGAAAATCTATCTTCTATATCATGGTTAATATCTATGTTAATCGCGTCTTCACTATGTGCACCCATCCTAGCATTATATGACCACTTCTGGGAACTGTTTGGGGAATTTTTTGCAAAAATTTTACGGGAAAAAAGGGGGAAAAAAAAATTGGAACGCACCAATTTACTGTGTTAACCACATTTGTTTTCACTTTATTCCGATCCGCATCTCGCTTCCATCGGAGCAATTATACTCTAATTATTATTTTTCTTCTTGATATTTTAGGGGATTCGTATTCCGTGAATCAGCATGCGAAAAACTCAAACATTTATGGATCATTTTCCTTCTGTGGCGGTGGTAGCGTCGGTGTCTCACAATACCTTTTTGAAACATCTTAAAATGCAAAATAGCTTGAAAAACCAAAAACCTTTTAGTTAATGTCTTGAATTTTTTCATACATTTATTATCTAATTTCAGTAAAATCAGTAAAAATGTGTCGGTGGCGTTAGGGGACGCAAAAGGGCCTTAATCAATAAATACCAATCTACATCTAGTTGGTCAACCCAAAGATAGTCATAGACTGGCTTTTTATTTGCTTTTTTATGTGATAGATGCAGGCCGAGCAGGAGGTCACCTGATGGTAAAGGGATCGCCGCAGCCCATGGACACCCCGGCGACACATTGGAGTCCTTTAAACCCCCGATTTCCCCCCGCATTGGGCCTCCCGGTATCCTCACTCACGCAGCAAAACACAGCACCAGTGCTGATTTCACGCCGGTTTTCTGTGGAGGTCACTATTGTCAAGCGGTTCTATTCATGGCGAAGTCTGGCTCTCCCACGGTCAAAAACGTCTTAAAGTTTCAGTATTTAAATTTTAGAAGTTTGTAAAGAACCCCGTGCGTAAATCAAACTTCGCGCGTACCTATGCGGCTTTTGCTGAAATCTTGAATCAGATCTCTTGGGCACTTTTTGACCATTAATCTCATCTAATGTGTCTGGGTGTTATCATGCAAAGTAAAATTATGTAAGTAGTGTGAGCTTTTACTAACAGTTCTATTTTTTTAATTTAAGTCGTTTATATTTTAGTTTAGTATGTAAGCTAGTCTGCATTTTTCTGAGATGCATGAGCTAGATCTCACATAAACGCATCATTCAAAAGATTGGAACATGTTCACCTGGATCAGTGCGGAGATTCGGAACAGTGAAACGCTTCATGTAGAAAATCGACTCTTAGATATATCCGTGATCATTACGACATGGTCACTCAGTTCATTCAGCTCATTCGAGTCATTCGGTTCATCGGATATTCCGCTAATTCGGCAATCGGATCATTCACTCATCGGATCATTCGGTGCACTCGAAATCGAGATCCATTTTTTTGGACGACCGTTTGCACAGTGGTAGTGAAACTCCGCCTTGGTCAAGGGTGCGGGTTTCGATCCTCGCACAGTAAAACATTTGTGTGCAGAACAGTCGGTTGTATGGTCTGGGGTTTTCATGTATTAACGTATGTATTTACAAAAGAAAAAGTATTATATGTATATATTGTAATCCCCCCATGTTGGTTCTGATATCCGTAGACTCAGGTGCTTGAGCTACCTATCTCGGAGTCAGATCAATGTATGTGATGTGTGAAAAATATTATAGTAAGTCATAATCTTTCATCATCAGCTCATTAAGTCCCACTGCTGTGCACGAGGCCTCCTCAATCACTATGAGGGTAATGCCATTTGTGGCAGACAGAAAAGGAGACACCGATAAGGGGTAAACTTAATTATATTATCAAAAAAATTATAAAATAAGAAAATACAGAAAATTAAAGTTACATGGCCGAAACGTCAGAAGAAGAAGGGGACGTCAAAGAACATATTGTGTTTTTTCATTTACAACGCGCCTAAGCGCTAAGGAGGTATGAACGAATAGCCCTCCCCGTAAGGGACCAATGGACTTAACAAAACCAAGAGGTCGAGGGCAGAACCTCATGTGGCCTACCTAGAACATATATTTAAAACACTGCACTGGTTATATAGAACGTCTCACACAATGTCCTCGTAAATTTGACACGACGAGGATGCGCCAAATTACGTGCGATCACCAAAGAAGATACGCGGCGGTTGTGGCGGCGCTGGATGACAATACTGTGGTTGGCCAAGGGCGCGGGCGTTCCGCCCAAAGTTGCGGCGCCCGGGCAAAGGTGCGTCTGGCTGCTGGCTTCACAACACTCCGTCAGATTGGCTCCTGAGTTTATTCGACATCGTTGGCAGGCAAGGGCGCCACAGTACGCGGCGAGGGTCCTCCGCCCCAGGGACGCTGCATCCTCACGGAAAAACCGCGAACTAGTGGATGTAGCAAGACGTCTTGAGGGCCACGGTGGAGGACGATCGCGCTATGTGCGGCACCTGCCAATAATGGTTGCGGCGGCGAACCAGGTCCGCATAGGCCGCACGGTGAGTCGAAGAATCTGAAGGGCAGGAAAGTATTTGCGTCAATCTCTGCGCCCAAGCGTGGCGGCTTCAGCTCACGGCCGCGGCGCGCAAGCCGCCTCCTTAGCAGCAGCTAGTACTTCCAGTTTACGAGCGGGATTTCGGCCGCCACTAACCACGCTGCTATTATATAGCAAGCGAGCGTTTACCCCAACGTCGCGACAACGGAGGAATCCGGTGCCCTGCCACGAAATTCATTAATTTTGAATTCAAAAATTTGATGCGCTGATGGCGCCTACAGGGCGAACCCGCGCTTCGAAGGAACAAACGATGTGGCAGACAGAAAAGGAGACACCGATAAGGGGTAAAAATAAGAATTATCAAAATAAATTATAAAATAAAGAAAATACAGAAAAATTTACTTGTTATCGCGAAAACGTCAGAAGAAGAAGGGACGTCAAAGAAATTACTTTTCTATTTACAACGGCGCCTAAGCGGCAGAGGTCTGTCCTCGACAGCATACTCACCACGCTTGGCAGACGGGTTGGCGAGGTTTTGAGATAAATGCAGAGTCTTCCTTCTCGGGTGCTGATGATCAGCCAGCAGCTTTACCTTAGTCGCCTTTACGAACCTCGGTAAGATGAGGGTGGCCTATTCTTACTCGCGGGGACCACACGGCGAGCGAATATATATTATTGAGTCGATTATACATTCAGAGCGAACCATTAGATTCGAATAGGTATCATTGGCTGAGTCGGATCACTGACTCGTTTCAATTAAGAGTTACCACGTCTGCAGTGCACCCATTTATCTCATCTCAGCGTGTTATTCCGTCCGCGAGTTCGCTTCGACCTTGATCTAGGATTGGTGAGTTGTGATTACAATGAAGCGATGCCATGGTCCTTTCAATACCTTTACACCAAAGGGAACCTGGACCAACTGAATCATGGTTTGCACCATCCGAAACAGCAGGTTTCTACACGATGCTATCTCGCGCCGAGCTATGGTAGCATACGCATACAAGATTAGATAAGATAATTGCTTATTGAGAACTTATATTTTTACAATTACAGTTCAAACAGTACAGTAGAACAGTAGTACATAAGTAAAACAGAAGCACTTAATAAAAAAAAATGCTATTGCTTACCGAGTTACCTCTTAGATAACAAATTTAGTACATTTATAGAAG
>JADPWL010002152.1:0-14968 GCA_019059595.1 Marasmia exigua | reverse complement strand
TTTAACTTTGTAACTTTTTCTAAGAGACTATCCTCTTGATAGGAGTCTTGTTCCTTTGAACTTATTCTAAGCGGCATAGACTAAGCTGTAATATTTGTATTTTTATCAGGATAATCCTCGGGATAGGAGTCCTGCTTAATTAAATTAATTTTTATACGGCCTAGATTAAGCCTAGCATTAAATTTACTTGTTTAAGATCATATAAGTTCTTACATAAAAAAATTTTACTTTAAAAGCCAGACACAAAAATTCTCTTTTCAAAACGCATGTATTTTGCATATTTTTTATAATAAATATTCAGCCCACATACTCAAACTCTTTTTATTTAAACTCTAACTTTCTAGCTAGGTAGTTTAAAAGCTAGTGGCGCCCTCTCTCAGCTCTCTGTTAGAATCCTGCGAGCGCCTCAGAACCCACGGAGCTAGCATCACCGTCAGCCACTCACCATCTTGGCACAAAGGGTTACAAAGTAGGTAGGATGTAGACAGGTAACTCAAGAACCGCTGTTTTTATCAATCTGTGATTTGTTTGAATCATCTAGTCCAGCAGAATAAAGCTATAGAATAGAATAGAATATCAATTATTTGCATAAAATGAGGTGTTAAAAAGTATAAAAGCGCACATATTTTACCAATTATTGGCATGCAAAATGTTTATAAAATTAGACTTCAGTAAGCTTAACGAAACTTACTATCATACTTATCTACACAATAGGTACATGACAAATCTAGTTTATTTCTTAAACTTTGTTTTATATATTCCTCAATAGAATAAAAATTATTTTCTTTCAGCCATTTCGTTAATCTCTGTTTAAATATTATGTTTGGTAACAATTTCAGGTCTTTAGGCAAGGCATTGAATATATTTATACACATTGCGTCACACTGACGAAGATAATAGCTAAGGTTTGGGTTGGCATTGTACACTAACTTGTGTGGTTCTCGAACGCTTCTTAAATTCGAGTTTTTAAATAAATGAATATTGCATTTAACAAAATTTGCGACCTTGAAAATATACATGCAGGGTTAGGGTAAAATACCTAAGGACTTAAACAGTGGTCTACAAGATTCTCGTGGAGATTTGCCACACATTACTCTTAAACATTTTTTTTTGCGATATGAATAGTTTATTAATGTCCACTGAACTACCCCACAATCCATAGTTCAATAAAGAAGAAATGTGGCCATGGTATGCTGCTACTGTGGTAGCTAACGCTGATGTACTGCGGAGCCTTTTCAAAACGAATACATACCAATTAATCCTATTTCGTATCATATCTATGTGATGTTTCCAATCACAGTTATCATCCATTTTATTATTTGTTAGAAATGGGGTGAGCCCTGCGTCTCATAGCCACTGCGACCAGTAGATGATCTATTGTGGCAGCCCCGTAACCTATTACAGCACCTCATGTAGCTCCAGTTCCAGGATAAACCCGAGAATGGAGCTGATGGGGGAGCTTTTGATCTCGTCTGCTGAGATCATGTGTGCTCCCAGGTGCCGGCTTCTGCCACCGGTGCAGCGCTATGCACTCGCCGAGGACGTGGATAATCGTTTCCTCGTCCTCGCGACAGAACCTGCAGATTTTGGTATCTGAAAGGCCCATGTTGTGCAGGTGCTTATTTAATTTGCAGTGCCCTGTGAGGGTCCGAGTGAGTGCCCTAACATGTCCTCTGCTCAGTTTTATTATTTCTACAGCTCGTCTCTGATCGAACGCCTGTATCAACGCCTTAGACTGTTCTAGTCGAGGTAGTCTTTTCCAATATTCAGTGCTTTGCTTATGCTCCCACTCTTTTAACTCGAGCCTGACCATGCAGGCTGGAACGCCACTTATTGTTCCGGTCCGAGTAGTGGGCTCTCTGCCCCGGCCTTTGCTAGCACGTCAGCGACTTCGTTGCCTCTGATATTGCAGTGTCCCGGTACCCAAATCAGATTTACGATGTTGGCATTGCCAAGCTGGTTTAGGAGCAGGACACACTCGCTAGTGAGTTTGGAGTCAAGTTCACAGGATGTTAACGCCTTGAGGGCAGCTTGACTATCTGAGAAGATGAATATCTTCTTATTCTGGAGATTCATTTGCAGACTCTCTTGGACACAGCCAATTATTGCGAAAACTTCTGCTTGGTACACTGTGGTATAGCGACCCAGGTTGGCGAATTTGCGTATTCTGAAGCGATCATTACAAAATCCCGCCCCGGATACGCCTTGCCTCCTGGAACCATCCGTATACCAAACGATGTCATTCTGGTTAACATTTCCGGGAGTTCCAGCCTCCCAGTCTTGTCTACTAGGTAACAAGACTGTAAACCGCTTATCGAAGTGGTATTCACGGATCATGGAGTCAGAGGGCATATCCATGACCGGAATTTTCATTAGTTCATTGTAGAGGTTACCTATGATCCTAGATTGCCATCTCGTCCTTCCTCTGATTTTTGCTCTCGTAATGGCCATCCTCGCTTCCATCTGCACGTGAATGTGCAGAGGTGGAATGTTCAGGAGGGCATCCAGTGCTGCAGAGGGAGAGGACGAAAGAGCGCCAGTGGCTATAAGGCAGGCTGTTCTTTGAACTTTGCTGAGGTTCTCCACGCAGTTGAGTTGGTGCGTCTTCTTATACCACACACAGCAGCCATAAGTGACGATCGGTCTCACTATGGTTTTATAAATCCAGAGTGCGGCCTTGGGCCGTAGCCCCCATTTTAGCCCCACCAACCTACTGCTTGCCCCCATCGCTATTTTTGCCTTTCTAGTAATGTAGTCGAGATGCTTGTTCCATGTTAGTTTTTGGTCCAGAAAGACGCCGAGATATTTGACCTCGTTGGACAAGCATAGCTTCGTACCAAGAAGTGTTGGGGCGTGAAGCGCCTCTAGTTTCCTTCTTTTGGTAAACGGGATTAAGACCGTCTTCCGTGCGTTGACTGTTAGCACGTGTCTTGTGCACCAGTTTTCTACTATTCGTAGGGCCCTTTGCATAAGACTGGAAATGGTGCTAGGACATTTTCCTATGACCATTATTACTATGTCATCTGCGTAACCCTGAGTCAGGAATCTGGCTTCATTGAGCTCACAGATGAGACTGTCAACAACCAATGACCATTGAAGGGGTGATAGGACTCCGCCCTGTGGACACCCTCTGGTCACTCTATAATGAAGAGTTTTATTCATCAACGTTGTTGTTGCAGTTCGATTTTGTAGCATGGATCCCATCCATCTGGTGGTGGTATCGTCGATTCCACGATTCACCATGCAACGTGTTATAACATCGAAGTTGGTGTTGTCAAAAGCCCCTTCGATGTCGAGAAAGGCACAGAGTGCAATTTCTTTGTCTTCTATGGCTTTCTCAATTCTGTCCACCAGATCAATAAGTGCCGTTTCCGTGGACTTGCCTGTTTGGTAGGCATGTTGTCTTGCACTCAGGGGTTTTTCAACGAGGTATGTTGCCCTGATGTGACTGTTTAACACCTTTTCCATCGTTTTTAGTAGGAATGAGGTGAGACTTATCGGTCTGTAGGACTTGGGCTGTGATTTGTCTTTGTCCCCTCCCTTGGGGATGTAAGTGACCCTCGCCCGAGTCCACGCTGATGGCAGATAACTCCAAGCAAAGCTTGCACGGTAAAGTTTTATCAGCGTTGAGATGATGATATCTTCGCCCCGTTGCAATATAGCCGGGAAAATACCATCGACCCCACCAGATTTATAAGGCTTGAAGCTCCTAATGGCCCAACTTATCTGTTGGGGACGAAAAATAACGGAAGCTCTCCTCCAGTCTTCATTCCGCGGTCTCCTGTCCGGAGACTTACTGTCCTGGAGTTCTCTTTCGTTATTAATGTACACGGATTCCGGAAAGTGCGTTTGAGCAAGCAGTCTCAGTGTTTCCTCCGGGGATTCCGTGAAAGATCCGTCCGCTTTCCTTAGCAGGCCTAGATGGGATTCAGGTGTCTTGGCTAATATTTTGTGGATCCTGGCAGCTTGGGCAGTGTCTTTGATGGACCCGCAAAATTTTTGCCAGGATCTCCTTTTTGCTTTCCTGAGCTCCCTATTGAAGCGTGTTAGCGCCTTCCTGTAAGCATCCCAGTTCTTGTCTTTTTTTGCCTGATTAAATAAGGCACGGGCCTTTTGCCTCAGATGCTCCAGGTTTTTGTTCCACCAAGGCGCGTTCCTATTGCTCTTAGTGGTCTTAAGAGGACAATTTTCTAGATACGCTTTCATTAGGCTTCTGCCTAAGTCCTCTGCTGCGGCTTCCACTTGGTCCACAGTTTTAATGTATTTAAAATCTCCAAGGTATAACCTAAGGGAGTTCCTAAAGCCCTCCCAGTCTGTTCCCTTGGGGTCTCGGTACGTGTTCGGTTCCTTTGTTCCCGAGCATAGTATGTCGTACCTAATATGGGTGTGGTCGGACAAGGACGGCTCATCTGAGACGTGCCAATTGGTTACTCGGTGTGCGAGATTACCTGAACACCATGTTATATCTAGTACTTCCTGCCTAGAACGTGTGGTAAAGGTTGGTTTGCTACCCACGTTAAGAACAATTTGATTGTTGGTGAGCAAGTAGTCAAACAAGGACTCACCTCTTGCGTTCGTGTCGGAGCTGCCCCATGATGTGTGGTGGGAGTTGCAGTCGGTACCCACCAGCAGCTGGGTTTCTCTCTCCAGACAATATTCCACTACCGGTGTCACTTTGTTCACCGGATCCTGGTCCTCTCCGGGTAGGTACATGGAGCTGACTATGAGTGTCTCTGCACCTTTCCCCCCGGGGAGGTCTATATACGCTGCAACAGCATCGTCTGTACACAGCGAAGGGATCGGGAGGTAATTTATATCTCTCTTGAAGAGCATGCATGCTCTTGGCCTCACTCCGCAGGAGTTACTTAATATCTTACCTGCCGAGTTTAGCCCCATTACCGTGGTTTTGTTCACCCACGGTTCTTGGATCAAGGCGATGTCCAGGTCCTCAGAGAGGAATCTTTGGCAAAGGGCAGCTGTGGCTGCCTTTGAGTGCTGGAGGTTTACTTGTATCGCCTTAATCATTGTGTTGTTTTGGGGGACTGGGAGGGGAAGGGTTAGGGAATTTAGCTAAGACGGAGGGATGGGATAGGATTATATATAGGTGCCTAGGTTGTGTCTGTTTCTTTACGAAGGGGGGGGTTATGTGTTTTGTTAAGGATGCCACCCGAGCGCGGTTTGCATTTAATAAAGCTGGAGCCGTCACCATCGTCTGAGGTGCCAATACACTCCAAGATAGCACCTTGGAGCATTTCGACCCTCCCCTGGTCAATTTTACCCAGGGCGTCTATGATGCCGCACGTGACGGACCCAGTAACCTCCTTAAAGGTAGGCTTCGAGGTGGAAGGCTCGCCAAGTGTCGGTGCCTTGGTGGGATTACCTTGATTCGAGGTAGACGAGGTATTGAGAGGGCGCTTTGACGCCCGCTCCCTCGTTTCCCCCTCCTCTCGGATCCTCTGCTTGGCCTTTTCACTCATGCGCAGTTCTAGCGCCTGCTCGAAGGTCATACCCTTCGCTACAAGCCGATATATTAGTTTTCTATCAGCTCCAGAGAGCTTAACCCTGGGTTTACTCTCTGGCCTCTTGGTCGACGTGTCCCTTTGGTGCTTTGCGCCCAGAGGGGTCGACTCTGCATTGGAAGTACCTGGTCCCTCAGTCCCAGGTGCTCCGGCAGTGTTCGTATGCTCCTCAGTATCGCTGCCAAGGAGCATAGCCTCGGAGGTACCTAGTACCTCTTCGGTAGAATTTAAATGGTCGTCTATTATGTCTACAATATCCATATAGTTCCCACAAGAAGCTAGGGAAGTAAAGGTCCACCCCTGCAGAGCCCCGCTTGCAGGGGTAAGGCTAAATAGACCTCGATTTCGCCTGGTTTCGAGGCCCCTCCGTTCGCGACCGAGCATCCCCTCGGCCATGCATCCATCGGCACGGATCGGATGACACCTTGGATTGGGGTTTTTGGAGACGAGGTTTCCTCCTCCAGGAAAAGAGGGGAGGGATGCGGTGATTAGGGTGGGGATGATTGGGAGGGATGGGGAGGGGAGCATGGGATTGAGGTTAACAGGAATGCTCCTAGCCTGGGATTGGGTTTTGGAGCAGCCATCTATTGTCCGGGGTCAACGTGACACCCTCTCCCGTCCTCATGAAAAGAGGTGGGAGTGGGGGAGGGCGAGCTATCCGCAACCTGCTCACCCGCTCGGTCGCATCAGATGACAACTGCGCAGGTCGCATACACTATCAATGGTCACTGGTCCCATAAACAGTGCATGCACCAACCGAGTTATCATCCATGTGAATACCTAAGAATTTTGTATAATTTACTTCTTGTATAGTTTGACCATTGTAATTTATATTAAGATTTTAATTTCTTTATTAGGTTATTTAATTTCTCAAGTAGTAATTTATGTGATACATAATCGATTGCACGAGTCATATCGAAAAAAACTGTAGTTACAGGTATTTTGTCATTCACCTTTTTCTACTACTTCTCGGACTAGATGATAAATGGCAAACGTGGTGGATTTATGGTTTTGGAAACCAAATTGATTCTTACAAATTATGTTGTATTTGACGCAAAATTTCATTAATCTCATCTTCATTGCTTTCTCAAATATCTTAGAAAGAACAGGAGGTAAGGTGATTGGTCTATAATTTTCTACTAATGCCCTATTACCTTTTTTATGCAACGGCTCGACTTCTTTAGTATTTCAGGAAACTTGCCTTGTTCAAAAGAAAGATTCAATAAATAAGTTAATGGTGTAATGATTTCTTCAGCGCAAAATTTTATAACTTTCGTACATTCATTATCATAACCTGTAGCATTAGTGTTTCTTAGTGATTAAATAATGGATTGAACTTCACTAGAATGAAATGGTTCTATGAATAAATAATTGGGTAAATATAATCTGTTCGTGTTAATAACATGTTGTTTACTATATGTGTTGGTTAAATCTATTAGATAATTGTTGAATTCATTGGCTATACACCTAGGTTCTACAATGTTCTTTCCATATTTTATTATTTCTTGAATGAATTAGTCAGTATTTGTAATAGATTGTTTATTTTTACCAAGACATTTTGCATTTATTTTTAGTATATCTCATCAACTTATCATTGTGTATTTTTTGTGATATTTTTATACAGCGGCGTAAAATGTTTGAATATGTTCTATATTTTATCTTCTTATCGATGGATTTCTTAGCGTAATATTCGTATCGCAAGATTCTTTTAGTGTTACAACTATTGACAATTCCTCGTGTAATCCATTTAGGCTTTTAATAGTTATTAGACATTTTTATTTTTTTCAAAGAAAAACTTATGTCATACAGTGAAGTTAATAGAGAATGAAAATTTTCTACAGCTTTTTTTAGATCAGGCTCATTATATGTATCAAGAAATGACAAATTCTTTAGCTGATTTTGGAATAAAATTAGCTATGTATAAAAATACGAAAACGAACAGCAAAAAATAAAGTTAAGCAGTAATTTGCTGGGCGCGTTTCCATAAGTAAGTAAGCAAGTAATCATTTATTTGGCAAACAAAGATACAATTAAGTCTTAACTTACCGTCTTCGTAATGTTTCAGCACCTCTGCAGTTTCTTCTGGACCCACATCTTGTATATCCAGGGGATATTTTTCACTTTCGCTACTCTCCGTCATTATTATAAAATTATAAATCTGAAAAGAGGGTATCCAATTTATTAAAATTAGACTTTTTGTGCATGATCTGGCATGTCTACAACGACATTTGCCCGATAAGTAGAGTTACAAATTATATAATAGGTAGTGTTTTAAAAAAAACATTTTTTTCCGGCACGCACTTACATACTTGGATAGAGTTCTAAAAAAGTTAACATCAAAATGATTTTTAGTGAGCAATACCTTCAAATTGTTCACTTCAGTTTAAGACGATGTGATCAGATTAAGAAAAAACATTTTTTACATCACACCCAAATTCCACTGTACGACCATAGTTACATGCATATTCATGCAGCATATTTTCAACCATAATACTCGTAAACACCGGAGGTAATAATTAATTTCAGCGACTGGCAAAACCCACCAACGAACTACCTACATGAAAAATATTAGGCAACCTACATATCTTTATTAGGCAAGGGAAACTCTACAAAAGTTCAACAGGTAAGGCAAATTGTAAATAAGTTCAAAAAAACTCCACACACAGAGATGAAACAACATTATGCACTGTAAATAAACTAAGTAAATGCCAGATACCTAATTGTGTTCTCGTTTCAAAAGTTAAAATATAATTTGTTTATTATATTGATAGGTACTTTTTAATAGAGTGTTTTAGAATGAATGAATGAAATAAAAGAGAAACTATAATTAAATCAAATTGAAAAAGTAGGTAATGAAATGATATCAACACTTACGGACGTCAACAAAGAAGATTAAGATAATCTTGTAATACAGGCTGTTACAAAAAGTTAATTTAACACCACCATCGCCCAAAAATGCACCTTTACACTAAAGCCGCTCATTTATAATAATTTAAAATCTTTCAATTGCATCAGCTGACATGATTCGTTTCGAATTTACTGATAGAATCTTGAAGGCAGATATTTTCTTTGAAAGTTACTCATTATGATATTATAACCTAAATGATTTTAAGATAACTGGCTTGTTATTTAACTGTAGTGTCGACCATTTCTTCACGCTGTAGGTAGAATATACCAAATTATCTCGACAAAACTATAAGATATACCTACTAACAATATATGTTATCAGAAAAATTGTGACTTATCTTGCCCTTGTGAAGGCCAAAAACGAAACCGTTTGGATTCGTCCTATCTGTCCTTCCGTTTATCACAGACAGCCACTTTTTTCCGAAACTACATATAAGCATCTGTTGAAACTTGGTAAGTACCGAGATTTTTCTGTGACCCGCATTAAGATTTTCACACAACTGAAACTCAAATAGTTTTTTTTTTCATCAAACCCATACCATCCTATACGTAAGGATAGAATAAGAAAAATGGAAGAAGAAGGAAGAATGATATGATGTTTTGTTCTCAACTTAAGGTGGTCCGTTTCCTATACAAACTTGTCTTACAGGAATACTTACAGGCAGAAGCTTGAATATGGTTAAAATGTCTTTTAAAAAATTATATATGTGTGTCTATTTACGCGAATGGTGTAATCTTTCATGTTTAAAACATAAACAAAGTATAATTACGATTTTAAAAAACGTAGCAATTTGCGAAATCGCTTGAATGTGTGTGTGCTTGGAACGAATGCAATCTCTCGTAAAAACGGCGACATCTATACGAATCTAGATAAATTTCCAAGATGGTAAGCTATGTTTGCTTAGCTAAACGAACTGGCTATCGAACAGATGGCGCTGAACTGCAATAAAAATATGCATGATATTTTAGCGATTTGTTAATTTATATTCATAGTATATTAAAAATTGTATCATTTTATTGCTATAATAAAACACAAAATGCAAAAAAGGTCACACACTTTGACTTTACATTGATAAGAAATAATAGTAGCTTTTAAGTGCGACCGTCTGTCTACCCGCTGGGCCATCGAGGCATGTAATTATGTGTTACTAGCGACGTTGCCGCTTTTACGCGTCGTTGCCATATTTCTATAGCACCAATTTCTTCAACTTGAAATTATTTCGGGATTTTAGATTGCTCCTTTACTGGGTTGCCAGAAGGTACTTTTCCTGAAATTCTTGGTAAAATTTAGTCTTTCATTTTTTTAATTTCCTTTTTTTTTTCATTGGTTCCATAGGAGAAATATTGTGAAGTGAGTGTACATGAAACGAACATGCAATTTATATACGCATCCAGGAACGAAATACAATTGATCTGTCAAAAAGAGCAAAAATTTACTGGGATTAACACATTGCCATCTCTGTCAGTTTTAGTCTGCATAGTAAAAAAACAGAGTTTAGCTTGGTATTGGCTATCTAAAATCGCCGTGAGACTGGGGCCAGAAAATTAGTCTGTATATTTATGGACAGGAATTTGGGGACAAATACAAAATCGTACCTGGCAACTATGACTCAATCTAGCATCGCGGCATCGTCCGAAGTGCGATCCTGTTTACGCTTAACAAAATGTACCTACCGCTAATTTCCAAAACTTTTCAACTAAAAAATTCAACTGTAAAGTAATAAAATTTTAAGAAATACCTACTTTATTGTTACAAATGATTGGTCAATAATAGTGCATACATAATTATTTCCAATAACTTAATTATAATATATTTCTAAGGAATGATAAACCATTTGCTGTAACGGAACGTAATCTAATTTTTTGTGATAACTAGTGTTGTGTATGCATCAATCCATTCAACGCTAAAATAAATAAATATCGATATTCATAGCCTTGGTTTGGTAGGTGCATTGTTGAAGAAATTTAAATACAAACATTGACATCTGCAGTTCGCGCGAAACGTAACAGCCACGCGCTATCCGTACTTATCTGATAATATTTATTATGTAGTACAACGGGTAGGCCAATACAGCAGAATTGGATGGAACTCTGCATCAGCTACTCTCGGCTCCGTTCGGGTTCCGAGACAAAAGTATACGTACAGTACAAGTACAACCAATTATTTTTTTAGTTTTAGTGAAATTACTGTATTTAGAGTCGAATGTTGCTACGAATTTTCTATGAGCGAACGGTTTTTTTGAGTGATATTGAATCAAGTTCGTCAGGGTACAAAGTTAGGAACTCATCTGTGCAATTTGTTGTTTACGTCGCGTAGTGTTGTGTATGTTAAGTGCGTAGTGTAATCAAGCGGCAGTGTTTTAAATATTCGAATGTTAAGTGATGAGTTTAGAGGATAAAGTCCAATGTGGATTGATAAATAGTGATTCCATTGTTAATGTATTGGCCTTAAAGTTATGGGAACTCGTGATAAACACTTGGAATTAAGAGTCAAATGTAACTCTTGTGGTCATTGATTGAATTAAGTATAAAAAGTTAAGCTTGGTAAGTACATACCTACCAATTGAACTTACTTTTCGTGCTACTTTTAACTTCTACTACCTATGATAATATTATTTTTAAAAAGTGATAGTCTGTATTTTAAAATTTAATAGTATTTTTCCAATAAAATGTATGCTATGCTATGATGATAAATTTTCATTTGAATAATGCTTTTATCGATAAATTGCCAGCTTCTCTGATAGCAAAATAAACAACTCTACTCGTACTTTTTCAAACAACTTTTTTTCATTCTGTCTGAATTTCTGACTGACTTGTTCTGATCGTTGTTTAGGTATTGTATGCAATTTGATTGACTTTCCTATATTTTGCTGATTTTTTTGATAGTTTTGTTTGAGATGAAGTGAGGAGCTGGGTGTTCACAATGGACTTAGGAAGGACAAACAAATCGAGCTTTTTAATGTGTTACTCTCTTACTATGTACAGAACAATAAACTTTGCTTTTCAATTACAGAAAGACCTATTCTCTAACCAAACCTCAAATTGAACTGAATGATGAAACACAAAAAGGATTACACAGTGTTTACTCTTTTGAATGTGTGGAATGCTCTGGAAGCGAGCTAGTGAAAAGGATGGTCACATAAATAAAGCCCTAGTTTGGGGTGCTGTGACAAGTGGCAGCTACTATGCACAAGTAGACCAGATGACTGCGCTTATGGATATACCAACTTTATCACCGAATAAGTTTTACTCAATTGAAAAAGAATTGGGATCTGTGTGGCAACAACACTTGACAGAGGAGATAATAAAAGCTGGAGCCGAAGAAAGACCCATCGCCATTGAAAAGGGACACATGTCCCCTGATGGGGTGCTATATATCACTGTCTAAAAAGATCATATGGGCATAACTTTAACTCATCTTCTGGGATGGTAAGTTTAACTTTGTTATAATCACTTGTTTGTTATACATTTTTCATTGTTATTTAATTTTTGCAAGTAAAACTTTAATCCCACTGAAAATGTATCTCAGACATAAGGACGGTACAAAGTCCAATAAGGGTAACTCCGTGTGTACCCATATTATTACTAAAATTTTCTTACCAATTCCGGAGTTCAAAGTAATAATAGAATGTGTTATAAAACACACACCCCTTTATTACAAAACGTGGTCTAAAGTTAGGCTTGGTTTAAAACGGATGCCGTCACTTTCATTTGAAAGTTAAATAAAAGTGACAGCGTCATTTTTAAACCTTGTAGACCATTTTTGTAATAAAGGGGACAGATGTTTGGTAACAATATTTAATAACAAATTGAAATAATATAAATTTATTGTTACAAACATTCTTACATTATTTATTTCTTTTTACAGATACTTCAGTCCACTTGGGATAGAATGCATAGCATTCAAGCATGGTGATTTTCAAGAAACACTCAAAGTTACTTTAGAAGCATTTTATTGTATATAAATGGATGTAAATATTTTTTATTAATTATTGAAAATTGACTTGATACTACCTCCTACCTACCTACACCAACTAATTTGTACACCTCGTCATACAGTTAACTAGTTTTGGAATATTTACTTTTGTTTGTAACATATGAGGGGAACTTCACTAATGATCATGCTCCCCAAATGTCCCTGAGGTTGTGGCGCTATGTGGCTGGTCATAACATTCACTATGGTTGAGTGAAGTGATGGCTGAAACATATGTCATACTTGAACAGGTGCCACCTTTGGGGACTGGTCTGCTTTGGTTTAAATCATATTTAGCTTATTATTTTGTGTTGCATTATTAGCTGTATGACTTGGTATAAGGTATACTTTGTATAATGTGTAATAAAACATTGTATAAAAATATGGCGTTTAAAGAGTAACTGGTGAGTTTCTTGTCGAAAGAATCGCATTTTGTGTATTTATATTTTAATATATTTTATGTATCGGCATATTTATGTAATCACATGTAAATTATACATACTAATGAAATTATTTTAAAGGATTCAAATATAGATTTTATTATATTTATTGTTTTTTAATTATCATTCCTAAGGATTTATACCACTCCACTTCTGCACGAACCTACCTACATGAAGTTATTAGAAGTCGCCCACCTACGCACACCCAGCCTTCTCTATTAGGTCTACAGACGCTATGTGGCAAAAAATCGTCCCGAAACGAAGTGAGGGCGGACCGCTAGTTGCATAATAAACCGCACTTCAATTTCGAAAAGTCCAGTGTGTGTTAAGTTATCTACTAGATTACCATCGCTACCTATCCGTAGTCCATTCGATAGATCCGAAGAAGAAATCATATATTCCGTAATTCCTACCCACATATTTTTAGTATTAAGCGCGCCATCTATTGCCAGCGAGGAATAACAGCTATCCGATAAAAAACATGCTTCAGCTTTGTATGTGTGTGTGGGGACGATACGTACGTACACAAGTTGATATTAATTTAGCAACGATGCAGGAATATAACGATTCTGGTTTAGTTGTTAATTGTTGAAATACATCAAAAAATCGCAGTTATTACGTAGATGTCGCGAATCACTCTACACTTAAAATTACTGTCCTGTAGAAGTCGTAATTATTTATTTTCTCGATTCACTGACAACAGAGCCATCTCTTAGCAATCGTTTAGCAGGATTGCGTGAGCTTCCACCTTAACCTCACACATTTTCGACACTTCCAATGTGGTAAAATGTGTGAGGGGAGGGGACTAGGTCCCTCTCCTGTAACTTCTGAATAAGAGAATAATAAAACTAAAAATAATGATGTATGTCCATGCAAACTATAAAAAAAATTATAATCATAATCATTTATTCATTCATAAACATGGGTAAGTGTTACAAGATATTAAATAAAATATTGTTAGGTACAGCCATGATTCACCGTAAAGGTATATGAATATAAATATTAAAATTTGATACATAAATTACAATTCAATTTCATTATTATTACATGCATGTCAATCATATTAGTTTACAATTTATTATAATAAGACACCATTTTGACACTTCTAAATCTATAGTCTTAGAAATAACAGCCGCTATGTCACTGTACGACTGATCACGTGACCTGTCATCGTTTTTGGCGGGAAACTGCTACGAGAGGAGGGCCGTTTGCGCGGGTCATCACCTTTGGCTCGAGCTCTCGGAGACGACGGTCGTTCTTGGGATCGATACTTAGGGGCTTTCAATAATTTCAATTATTTAATTTGTAATTAATTAAAATCATATAGTTTGTGCCATTGCCGTGTTCGTTTAAAAAATACCAATTTCACTTCTGATTTCTAAGATCAGAAGTGGGATTGCCGCGCGTTTTGATCGTTTAGCCATCTAGTTTCGTTACTTAAATATTTTAGAGTCGGGTTGAGTGTTTTCTCAGTGATCGATTGTTAATTTTAAATTTTATGCAACTGGTTGTGTTTTAGCTTCGGTATTTAGTATTTTAGTGCTTAAATCTTTATTTTTATAATCGAATCGGTATGACGAGTCGTTTGTCCAGGTCAAGTAAGCGAGACCGGTCGCATAGACGTCGCGATAGCGATGATTCTCACGGTCGCAGTCATCGTCGCGATGGAACGCCTAGGGATAAACGTACTCGTAGTCCGGAACGTTACCGTGAGGCTAGGTCGCCTAGACGCCGCGATAGATCGCGTAGTCACGTTAGGTCTCGAAGGCGCCGCGATAGCTCGTATGGATCTCGCGACGGAGCCCTAGGTAAAATTATTGTAAGACTTAACGAGTTAGAGGGTAGATTGTCTTCGTCAATAGTTCCACCTTCCACCCAAACGTCACATACTGCCCTTGAATGTCATACGCCGCCTCCGCCGCCTGCTGCTAAGGAGTGCACGGGCGCTGCACCCGTGGCGACCAAGGGGTCGTCGGGCGACACCGGTGCTGCCAAGGGAGACGCAGCGGACAGAATTGTTGGAGCCCTATCTGCGCTGTTACAAATAAGGTCCAGTAATTTTTATATTTCTTCTTTTGATCCTAGTGTGCATGATTTTGATTCGTAGTGCGCGGAAGTAGATCGCGCGC
>JADPWL010002150.1:0-14067 GCA_019059595.1 Marasmia exigua | reverse complement strand
GGAAGTGCGCTTTCCATACGGGAGATCGTAGGTTCGAACCTAAGCATGTACCTCTGGATATTTTATTTTGCAATTGGTAGTGACCCTGCCTCTTACGCCAAAGGTCGTGGGTTCGATCCCCACCCTGGACAAACATTCGTGCGATGAACACTTGTGTTTGTTCAGTGTCTGGGTGTAATATATGTATTTAAGTATATATTTGTGTTCCTCTGTTGACTGATATCTGTAACACAAGTGCTTAAGGTACTTAGTACGGAATCAGGTCAACGTATGAGATGATGTGAGAATTATTATTATTATTATTATTATATTTCAAATTTTGAGGAAAAACATATTGAGGAAACTTAGCCGATTCGGGTAGTTTCTCAAACGTGATTGATGATTCAGTGGTTTGGTTCCCCTATTAGAGGGTTGCGAAGGTCAGACGGTAGTCGTTACATATATTCCTCGTGTAAATAGATTCTGCTACCAAAGAAGTCCCTTGAAAAGCGCGTTTATGTCATCCACATTCAAATTTGAGCTTTATGTCAATAGACACAAATAATCTAAAACTAGCGGCCGCCCGCGACTTCGTCCGCGTGGAAAAGTAACTTTTAACCCCCCTTTCAACCCCTTACAACCCCCTTTTCGCAATAAAAAGTAGCCTATGTTCTTTCTCAGGGTCTAGATTATCTGTATACCAAATTTCATTTAAATCCGTTGAGTAGTTTTGGCGTGAAAGAGTAGCAGACAGACAGACAGACAGACAGACAGACAGACAGACAGAGTTACTTTCGGATTTATAATATTAGTAAGGATTTTAGTTTCGTGATACTCCGCGGGACTTTTTTTCGCACGGACTCTACTAGATCCCCCATATCCTGAATTATGGTCTAAAAGTTCCCCAGACCCTAAACATTCTTGACGGAGGACTATCACTGCAGAAGCGAAGACCTTAGGACTTAACTTCTTCTTCTTCATCTTAGCGTGTAATTCCCGGTTGCGTCCAAAGTTGTCGCTTTGGAGCCCGGAGTACGCTTAGACCATGATTCAGGATTGGGGGGTCTGGTAATTACAATGAATTCGCAACCCTGTAACAGGGGAACCAGACCAACTGAATCATGGTTACACGTTTCAGAAACTTTTTCCGAAACGTGCAGGTTTCCTCACGATGTTTTCCCTCACCACCGAGCAGATGGTTATGGTAGAATTACGCTCATAGATTTGAAAAAAGCCATTGGTGCATGCTCGGATTCGAACCTCCACCACCTGTGTGGAAGGCGCGTTCATATCCATTGAGCTACCATCTCTCTTAGGACTAACTTGGGGCGAAGTAAAGCGCAAAGAGACCGTTCGAGATGGTGGAGCACTGTGGACGCCCTTTGCCCCCCCCTAGGGGACATAGGACATTAAGTCAAGTAGATCAAGTACCCCAGATGAAGCGACAGCTTTGGACGCTGGAAATTAGGCGCTGAGATCAGGTCAAAAAAGTTTATTTTTATACTACGCCAGACCTTCGCTTTCGTAATCGCTTACCATCGCCTGATGTTAAGCGAAGGTCTGGTGGCACTGTCATAAAACTCGTCACAAATTACTATGCGCTCCATTCACCAGGGTCTTCCCTAGAACGGAACCCACAATTAGTACGCTGGCGGACTCACCTCTCTAAAGGCCACAATTTGTAGTGTGTTCAGACAGAAATTGCCACTCCGTGTTTACAGTTGTAACGACTCGGCAAAGATAAGGTAGGTTTACGAAAGATATAGAATGTTCTCCACTAATATTACCTACCTGCGCTTGTTAAGATATTTTGTTCGGTCAACTAACGTTCACTTTTTTATAAATTCATGTGTGTATTAAAAAAAAACATCTCATAAATTGACCTGATTCTGTAATAAGTCGCTTAAGGTGACGGGTAGGGCACACTAGCGATGCCAATCGATTTTAATTTTAAGCTACTGAACCGGATCTATTTTAAACAATTTCGAGATTACAACCTCTAGGCAAACTTATAATATTTATTAAATAACCATGCACAAATGTCGGGTCCGTTTTTGTACGCGAAAAATTGATTCACGCCAAAAGTGCCCGCTTTTGGCGTGAATCAATTTTTCAAAAACACATTAAAGCCACCTTATATGTAATAGAGTTCGTAAATTAATATTTGTATTTAAAAAACTTCGTTTAGTGGCAAACATGGATATCATCAAACAAGTGTACTTTACCTTATGTCAAACACTATTAACTTACTGCATTACGTCTTGGGGTGTTTCGGCCAAATCCTCCCTAATAACCCTTGAGAGAGCACAAAGAGCTATTCTTAAGGTCTCAACTCACCGCCCTTTTCACTTTCCTACAAACCTCTAGAAAGAGTGCAAAGTATTAACAGTACGACAATTATTTATATTAAGCACAGTTCTTAAACAGCATGCTGCACTTCCTTATAGCACTTCGATTACTAATAAAAGACGAAAAGATCTTGTTTGCCCTAAAATTTATAAAACACATCACTTCGCTTCTAGATTCTTTGTATATTTAGGCCCACTTTTATATAATAGACTAAACGGTACTTTAGATCTGTATCCCTTACTTTTGCTAAATGCAAGCGTACCCTCCATGATGCTCTACTTAACATGTCATATGACGATACAGAGAAACTGCTTATTGTTTTGAAGTAGGTAATTTATAAAAGTTGTTGTTTTTTGTTTTACTTTTTTTTACTTCGTATTTCTCTTAGATAAATATTTTTGTGATTATTTATGAGTACTTACTGTTATGTCTTAACTTTCTAGCCTGAGAAACAGGTTCACCTAGTTCAGGCATTTGTATTTATCTCTGACCTTATTCTAATAGGTTTAAATATGTATTATTCGTGTAAAATTATTATCTGAATAAAATGAATTGAATTGAATTTAATTTATTTGACACCAAATTCTGAGAATATCGAATCATAATCTATTATATATACATTTTATCAAATTAAGTATTAGTATTGTTATCAAGTCTTAATAATAAAACTAGACCTAATTACCTTTTTTCCTTTTTGTAATGTTATTGTGATGCTGTGTGTACACGTCTTTAGGCTACAATCTAGCACTTATGTTGTCTTACTGTGTTTTTAGTTTGTCATCATCATCCTCCTGCCCTTTTCCCGTGTAATCTGGGGTCGGCGCAGTATGTTTTCCTTTTCCATACGTCCTTGTCATTCGTGTTTTTTAACCCCTGACGCTAAAACGACCCCGTCGTTTTAGCGTCAGGGGTTATAAGTTTGACGTGTTAGTGTGTGTGTGTGTGTGTGTGTGTATGTGTCTGTCTATAACATCGTAGCTCCCGAACAATTAAACCGATTTTGAATTTGTTTTTTTTGTTTGAAAGATGAATAAGGAATATGAAATGAATAAGAAATAACACTCCCTGTGTTCTTAGCTATGTTGGATAAAAATCGATCCAAGATGGCTGCCGTCATAAAGATTTGGATTTTATGTTTTAACACAACTCCCACAATATGGGTATCATATAAAAGGGCTTGAGTAGCAGAATATATCAATTGTGAAAAATTTCAAATCCAAGATGGCCGCCGTCAGAAAATGACGAATAACCTATTTGTTGTTCCAACTGCCTCTATATAGGTATCAAATGAAAGAGCTTTAGTTGTGTCGGGGGTTTTTTAAATTTTCAATTTAATTGTTAGCTTGTATTTTACCGATTGTTACCTACCTATTGTGTATACCAATAAATAAATAGAATACCATAGACTAACGGCCGCACTCAGACACGTCATTTAAGCTAATGTTCATTAACTTTAGTATCGGTAGTCTTTATGAGTATCAAAATAATGGTCAATATTTTTTCTTAAGTAGCCAACTAAGTTAATCAACGACTCTGAGTGGGGCAGTAAGATGTGTAAATTTTGTGCAATAAAGTGTATCTATCTTCCTTTTTTTTGGTCAATAGTCTAACGCTTGACCACAATCGCACCTGATGGAAAGCGACGATGAGGTCTAGGATGATACGCGTTTGCCTAAAAGATGCCTGTTCACTCTTGCCTTAAAGATGTTCAGATTATAGTGGTCAGGAAAAACAGATCCCGACAGAGAGTTCCATTCCTTAGCCGTCCGCATTCTACTATCTATCGAACCAATCTATTTATGGAAGATACCATCTAACGTAATAAAACATATTTTTTGTAACTTATACCTAATAGCTGCAAAATAAAATTCCGCCGATGATCGCCACAAAGTAATAAATCTTTATCAAGAAAGATAAAGTATATATTTTTTTTATAATATCAAAGGGTAGCATATTTCTGTCAATTCCAATAAAATCAAGATATCCTGTATCTAATGTATATGTTAAAGATAAACAAAGATAAAATTTAATATTTACCGCCTGGATCCACGCTTCGGTATGAATGGGCCGTTTTGACTGGAGTAACCGCAGGGTCTCACAGAAAATCAGCGTAAAGCAGCACCTGCGCTATGATTCGCAGAGTGAGGGTACTGGAAGCCCAATTTGGGTGGAAGGGGAATTCAAATATTGGCGGCATACTTGTGATTCCACTGATGTTGCAGGTGTCCAAGCGCAGCGGAAATCGCTTACCATTAGGTAATCCGTCTGCTCGTCTGCTTTCTATCATACTTTAAAGTATTCAGACGGATTCAGTCGTGGTTCGCCATGTGCTTACCGTTGGGGAAAGGGTACAAGGGAAGAAAGGTCATAGTCCATTTTTGGAACTTTAACACGTCGGAATTTTTGTTACATAATAATTAAATTCTAAGTTTTTTTTTATGTTATAGGTGGCAGACGAGCAGACGGATCACCTGATGGTAAGCGATTACCGCCGCCCATGGACGCCTGCAACACCAGTGGTGTCACAAGTGCGCTGCTTACCTTTTAACCCCCCTCCCCCTGGATTGGACCTCCGGTACCCTCACTCACGCAGCGAAACACAGCGCTTGCACTGCTTCACGCCGGTTTTCTGTGAGGACGTGGTATTTTTCCGGTCGAGCCGGCCCATTCATGCCGAAGCGTGGCTCTCCCACTGTTAAATTAATGTAACTGTTAAGTTAGCTGAAATCTGAATTCAAGTTATTCGATTTTATAATACAAACCCATATTATAGTATAAAAATACTTTAAAATGTTTTTGAATAATGACTTTGAAAAATGTAATTAAACATTGACAGTTTTTTAAAATATCTTGGTGACACTCATCTTTCTTCCCTTGTAAACTACGTAAAGGTATCCAAAATGTTCGCGTACCTTCTACGCTTCGGGCTCCAGAAGCACCTTTAGTCTATAAAATATAGCTTGATTAGAATGACATGTCTGTAATCTGTTTATTTATTTCAATGAACATTAGGTTTATAATTTTACCAAGTTTTATTCCATATAATTTTATTACTATGGACATAAAGATCATTTTTCAGTGCCATCAAGAGCTGCCATTTTTATATAAGCTATATTTTACGGACTATAAATAAATACGCATGCGAATTTGGAGCGATCCATTGAGCCAGTTTGCCGGAGCGCGGAGCGTAAAGTTTTCGTGGACATAGTGAATACCTTAATATTACCAAATTATATATGCTGAATATTAAATTTCCACAACTTTACATCCTAACAAATGACGTCCCTTCTTACGCTTCCCTGAGCAACAGGAAAATAATACTACACCTTTGTCAGTATTGGGAATCAAGAATCTCTTAAAAAATTAGAAGTTAAGATAACATTTCTTTGAAATCGAATAAGGAAGGCAATGATCAACTCATTGTTATTTACGTCTTTTTTTCAGGAAGGTTTTATGTGAATGTAAATTATGCGTTTACGACGAATATTATAAGGAGCCTATTTTCTTATTCATAGATGCTGTACTTTAATAAATAATAAATATGTACACAGAGACTCTACTTATCATGATAAAATGTTAAGACTTTTAGATGGCTCTGAGCCCCCTGGTTAAAAAAATAGGCCGTGCTGGCGTGCCTCGCTGTCCATGGATGGGATGCGGTGCCAAGGTTCGTCCGTCGAGCCCGTATCCCATCCCGTAGCCCTGGATATGCCGGGAACAGCCGCAGTGGTTTTAGTCGGTAGGCCCATTGACCAGCCTCGCATTAGGTGAAGCCCCAGTCATGGGAGAGCCCGACACTACCCGTCCGTCTCCAAACGGACGGGTGTGCGTAAGGCGCCGCTGAAAGGCGGCGACGTCAGCCCATTGTACTGCGGGCTGGCGGCATTTCCACTGCGACAAAATAAAAGTAGGTATATGTCTCCCGGGGAAGGTCGTGGTGTGAGGGGCCGCCCTTCTGAACCCATGAAAGGCGGTGCCGTCGGCCATTGCACACGGGCCGGCGGCGTTCCCCAGCGACAAAAAAAAAGTAGGTATATGTCTTATAATTTCATCATCATTAGCCGTCGCCTTGGACTTGGTTTCACCATGATACAGGATTTGGTGAGTCTAGTAATTACAATGTGACTACCGTCTGATTATCGCAATCCTTAGCTATCCTTCGTCATGTCCGTCTGTCCGTCTGTCCGTCTGTCCGTCTGTCCGTCTGTCCGTCTGTCCGTCTGTCCGTCTGTCCGTCTGTCCGTCTGTCCGTCTGTCCGTCTGTCCGTCTGTCCGTCTGTCCGTCTGTCCGTCTGTCCGTCTGTCCGTCTGTCCGTCTGTCCGTCTGTCCGTCTGTCCGTCTGTCCGTCTGTCCGTCTGTCCGTCTGTCCGTCTGTCCGTCATCCGTCTGTCTTTTTTTGTGGTTTGAACTATATCTAGTAAGTAGTTTTTTTTAATACGTTATAAACCGTAAACCGCAATTTACCTTCCATCGGAATCAGATCAATGTATGTGACGTGAAATTGATGATTAAACGAACTTACCTGTATGTGAAGTTCAATCATAATTACTCGAAGAGCCTCGTTCGAAGATATTAGCATTATATACACATGTAGTTTCACATATAGATTCGCTAAATCGCACTATATTTTGGAGAAAAAATAAAAATCTAACGTTAGGTAGATTGAAAAAATGTTTTACCAACTCACCGCGCGCCAACCCGATATTCGTCATTTAGTTTAGAGTAATGCTGAGCTATAAATTATTTCACGACTATTGGGTTTACTTTACCTAAGAGGGAGGGAGGGTTGCTAATATCTTCGAACGAGGCTCTTCGAGTAATTATGATTGAACTTCACATACAGGTAAGTTCGTTTAATCATCAATTACTCTCAAGCCTCGTTCTCGATATTAGCATTATATACACATGTAGATGTTGAGAGAGTACAGTCGTGAAATTGAGTAGAATAAACAGAATAATAAGTAAAGTAAACAACTTAATATTATTTATTTGCTCCATAATTATTTGACAACAAATTATTATTACTCTGGTTTGAACAATAATATAAATCAAAATACATTATTTTTGTAGGAATCGTATTTGAACATATTTTAATCAATGTATATTTAAGATATTTCTAGCGAAATCCCCCTCAATATTAATATCCGTAACTAATCTGTTATAATGTTTTGCAAAAACAACGGAGTTAGCCGTCCAACCAGCAGTCTTTCTAATTACATCTAAGCTGATACCAGCCCTATATGCCTTAGACGTGGCCGCGTGTCTAGTACTGTGGGCAGTGAATACAGTCGTATCTATGCCGCTGCTTTCTAATGCGCTCTTTACCCATCTGCTCAAAGTTTGTGAACTTACTTCGCGGTGCGGTTTCCTAAAGGAAATAAACAATAATTGGTAACCCTGACGTAGGCTCTTGGTCTTATCAAGATATGTACGTAGAGTATCTGCTGGACATATTTGCGGCCTCTGAGAGTAAAACGGTAGTGAAAGTACTGGTTGTGTAGATCCAACACGCGATGTTTTTATCAAGTCCGGAATTTTGATCAAAGCCCCCGAATGAGATATAAAGATATTACTAACATTAATTTTTGATATTGTTTGGATTCTATGAGCGGTTACAAGTGATATCAGAGTTACTAATTTCTTACTGTGATTCTCAAGACTTAATTCTTCATTGGGATACCATTTAGATAAAAAATTTAAAACTTGATCGGTATTCCATGTTAAATTGTATTTAGGTAATGAAGGTCGCAAACGAAAAACTCCTTTGAAATATCTTTGTATTAAATCATTGTTTACAGTATTATGACCGACTAATAATGATAGGGCAGATCGGCAACTGTTAAGTGTACCGTACCGAGCACCTGAATCGAAGAGATGCGTTAGAAAGCAGAGGACATTGCCTGTTGAAGCGTTATACGCATCTATGGAGTTGTCTTTGCAATACAAAAACCACTTTT
Organism: Marasmia exigua; assembly: GCA_019059595.1. Classification (NCBI taxonomy): domain Eukaryota; kingdom Metazoa; phylum Arthropoda; class Insecta; order Lepidoptera; family Crambidae; genus Marasmia; species Marasmia exigua. The sequence continues at coordinate 5,781 of JADPWL010002150.1, read as the reverse complement.
TAAGGCACGTATTATATTGTTTCACTGTGTTTAGTGAAAGAGACGCTAACATTATAGGAATCGACGATTCAGGGATTCCTCTTCGGAGTAGTGATGTCCGGATAACATCCCGACAATCAGTGTAATCCGGCGGTGTATTGCACGATCGCTACAACGAGAATTAATCAAATCACTATTTGAATGAAGGATTAGCGGATTTGATGTAAGGAGCGACATAAAAAGTGGGTACCATGGTTGAGTGGGCCATCTAGGCACTACAACAACTCCGGTCGCTTGATCAGTTATAATCTTACGCAATACCTTTAAAATTATAGACACTGGGGGAAATGCATAAAAAAATAATTTTTTCCAGGATACGGTAAACGCATTTATTGCATAGGCATCAGGATCTCTTTGCCATGAAATATATCTTTCGCATTTACGATTAATTCTACTTGCAAATAAATCTATGCAAGGATTGCCATAGTAATCCACTATTTTATTATATGCGTTTTGAGAAAGTTCCTATTCGATATCTGGGTAGGACTTCCTTGACTCAGCGTCTGCAACAACATTATCAACTGAACGAATATATTCTGCATGAACTATAACATGTCGAGCTTCGCACCATTGCCATAGTTCCTTTGTTACATTAGTTAGATGGGGAAACTGTACTCCACCCATTCTATTAATATAAGATATTGCCGTAGTATTGTCTACACGTAATAGAATTTGGCAATTATTATGGCTTTTTGCAAAAACTTTCAATCCTAAGAATGCTGCCAATATTTCTAAATGGTTAATATGCAAACAGCATTCGTGAGTGTCCCAAGGACCACTAGCAGTTTCCTCGCCACAGGCTGCACCCCATCCCGTTGTTGAGGCATCCGTGAATATTTCTAAAGAATATATATCGCTTTTTATTTTACTAACCGATTTGTCAATATTGTTTGACCACCAATCAAAAATCGGAGATAATGTATCTGGTAGTGTCATAATTTGATCGTAATTATCATTATTTTTAAGTTCCAAAATTTACACCTTTCAAATTCTTTTGTATAGAGCCAGCCGTAATCTACGGCCTGGCAAGCTGATGTCAAAAGACCTAAATACCGCGCAAAATTTCTTATAGTACATCTTTTAATATTTTTATATTTTACTATCTCTTTCTTTATTTTCTTTTTCTTTTCTTCAGGTAGTCTTACTTCTAATTTATTTGAATCTATTATATTTCCTAAAAATTTGCACGATCTCGTAGGTCTAAAAGAAGATTTATCAGTATTAATAATAAATCCTAAGCCTTCTAAAAGAGATTTTGTATCCTTTATGTTACTTAAACATTCATTGTAAGTTTTTCCAATAAGAAAAATGTCATCTAAATAAAAAGTCGATAAATATTCCTTTGATCTCAACAGTTTTGCAACTGGCTTAAGAATTTTTGTGAACACGTATGGCGCTGTGTTCAAACCAAACGGTAAGACGTTGAATTCATATAGAATGTTGTTCCATTTAAAGCGTAGGTATTTTCTGGAATTAGGATGGACATTTATTAAAAAATATGCGTCTTTTAAGTCTATTGTACACATGTAGCTATCTTTAGATATAAGTTTTAAAGCTGTTCTTAGGTCTTCGAGTTTAAAATGTTGGGTAGTTATAAATTTATTTAACTGTTTTAAGTTTAATATTAAACGTTGTTTACCGTTTGGTTTGGGAATCAGAAATACACTAGAAATGTATTGGCCATCGCAAGGTTGACATGAAGAAATTGCCCCAATAGATAAAAGATTACTTATAGATTCCTTAAAAGCATCAAATTCGTATTGAGAATATTTGGGCTCCGTAGGAATAACTGTCTGAGACACAGGATAATTGAACTTAATCTCATAACCCTGTATCCATGAAAGTATAATGGGATTATTAGTAATAATTGACCACTCTTTATAAAAATAAGAAAGGCGGCCAGCAGATTTTACCTCGTCTAGCGCCGGTAGCGTGTTAGCGGCTGACGCGAGGACGGCCTGGTGGCGCTGTGCTGCGTCGGCGTAGTCGTCGTCGTCTGCCTCGGAGCCGGAGCTGACTGCGCGGCGCGCGCGCCCCTCACTCCCCCCGGCAGGGGCCTGCGCGACGCAGGGGGAGGCCGAAAGTTTAAAGGCTTACTAGGCACTTTTCCTGGTCTTTGAATTGATGATTTTGCCGTCGAAGCTGCTCTAATATCGGCTCCTGATTTGTTGATAATCTTAGCTGATCTTAAAGTTTCAGACAAATTACTACCGAAGAGCATCTCATCTATCTTAGTTTTTTCTAGCTGATCCTTGAGATCTTTCTTAACTGTTTACAGAATGAAAAATCGGCGCAAGATTGAATCACTGTGTTGTATGTCACCTAATGTACGAGCCGTATCCATTAATATCTTAAGTAGTTCCGGATTTTTGTCATCCGAAGAAAGAAGTAGGGTTATCGCCCTACTAAGAGATGATAAAGCACATGACATCATTTCTTGTTTGTGCTCAATTCCCTTGTCTCTTTTAGCTTGGGCTTCTATAAGGGAAGCCTTTATTTCCGGATTTAGTGTCGGAGCCTTAAGAAGCTGACAATTAGCCGGAATCAGATATTTATCCTTCAACTCCTTACGAGTTTCTTTAGGGAGGCCAGCCGATACAACATGGTTCAATCTAATCGCAAGATCTTTTTGAATGTCTTCGCCGTATTCTTTGGTACAGGTAGGATCTTTACCCAAAATTTCCATTAAATCTGGATTCAGTTCAGGTGCTTGCTCTGTTGGGGCCGATTGAGTAGCTGCCACGTTCGCAGCTAACGGTAATGGAGCGGTATTTGCAGATAGCGGCGAAGTGGAGACGTTAAGAGGAGGAATATCGACGGAAGGTAGACCAGCGGAGGCGGTTTGTTGCGCGGCCGCAAACTGAGGTGCGTCGATAAGCTGAGGCGCGGCGACGGATTCGTTAATTTGAAGCGGGGCAGCGATTGGCTGCGCATTAAAGTCACTGTCCTCATCAAGGACTGTCACATTATATTGATGAGCATCACTCCAATATGAACAGCCAGGTAAAGGTTCAGGCACCAAGTTGTCATCGAATGTGATGGAGTTGCGCTCTGCAACAAGATTTTTTCTTGTTTGAAGGTAAGTTACGACGGGCAATTTGCATTTTCAATACACTGATTGAATTTTTAAAATGGGTGTGAGACTCCATATGAGAAACACGCAAACCCTACTTATATGTGGTGCACGTATACATTGCTATGGAAATACCCCATTGGTAGACCCGATCAGCATGTATTTGATGTTGGAAGTGGAAAGCCCCCAATGGACAGCCCGTTTTTCCATAAATCTAAGTATTAACCATACTTTTACATCGTTTCTATTATATACTTTCGGTATAAAAATAGAATAGTTAACTTCACTATGAGATAACAGTCGGAAATTAAGCGTATTGCTAAATTATAATTCTTGTACCTGTAGGTAACTGTAAATACATAAGAAAAAGCTCACCTTGCTGGTCCCGAGGCAAAATATTGTCACTATCCGATGTTGACGATGTACCACTACAACGACGTCGACCGCGTCGTATTTTCGTTGTAATTTTTAAGTTTTTTATTTAAATAATCAAATTCACTATCATCGTACTTATCACGTTTCCTTTTAGGCATTTTGAATACAATGTGTAACGATTTAAAGTAGAAAAACACGAACTATTTGAAAATAATTAATTTTTAGCTGCGAAACAGCGAGGCACTAAAATGTGAATGACGAATATCGGGTTGGCGCGCGGTGAGTTGGTAAAACATTTTTTCAATCTACCTAACGTTAGATTTTTATTTTTTCTCCAAAATATAGTGCGATTTAGCGAATCTATATGTGAAACTACATGTGTATATAATGCTAATATCGAGAACGAGGCTTGAGAGTAATATTTATTATATTTATATATCCTACTTGCTGCTACGGTACCCTTCATGGGCGAGTCCGACTCGCACTTGGCCGGTTTTTCGGAGATAGTTGAGGGGATGGAGAGCAACATAGGCTACTTTTTATCTTTTTCTAACGCGGGCGAAGACGCGGGTAAAAGCTAGTGCCTTTATAATTTCATCAACTACAGAAAAAGTGACAATCCACCTATCTCTTTTTGCCCGAAAGGCAGCAAAGCCAAATAGAAGGGGTTATTTTAGCAGTCTATGCATGTAAGTATGGTCAGCATCAAAAGTAGCTTAACACGTTAGTACCATGTCGAAGGAACATTTTTTGCGTACCCCTTAGAAACTGACTATAATAGGCAGAACAGTTACTTTAACATGGTACTAAAGTGTTAAATTACTTTCGATGCTGACTGTTCTCAGCCGATTTTGATGAATGAGGTACCAATAGATCCCTTACTATTGTACAGGTGACCTAGGCTTATATTCGGTTATGAAGCAGCACTGTGCTGTGTTTTGCTGCGTGAGTGAAGGTACCGGAGGCCCAATCCGGGGGAAAGTGGGGTTTAAAGGTTGGCATCGCCCTTGCGACTCCACTGGTGATGCGGGTGTCCACGGGCAGCCGAAATCGCTTACCATCAGGTGATCCGTCTGCTCCTCTGCCACCTATCACATAAAAAAAAGATCAATCAACTTTCTATGTTTGTTTAACAAACACGCATACTGCCGACAAAAAAACAAATGCACACGTTCAAATCGACAAAGAGGCTCATTGATAAAGCGAGATACAATACCCGAGCGGAACTTGTAAAGGAAACCCGCTCTCCTACATTGCTCCGATACGTATATTTTCATAATAAATCAAAATGCCCATTAATTATTATACGAGCGAGGGGATATTGGTTCATGCTGAAGTGTGTATATAAATCGCTTGGACGTTGATTAATTATCATTTTTCTAGCCAGTTTTTAATATTTTCTTTAATCACTTTGGTAGGTTTATTTTTTACCGATTGCAAATTTGTGGTCGCTTATTTTGGCGTGATGGAATCCATGATTTAAATATTTTGGATAATAAATGATTTAAATATTTTGGACTTAATCACTTTGGTAGGTTTATTTTTTACCGATTGCAAATTTGTGGTCGCTTATTTTGGCGTGATGGAATCCATGATTTAAATATTTTGGATAATAAATGATTTAAATATTTTGGACTGCCTCGGCGCAATGGTTAGTGGGTCGCGGGGGGTAGAGGAGTTTAAAGTTTAACAGGGCACTTGCGACTGGTGTATACCACACCCCGATGGTGCGTCTTAGTGGGACTGCTCTACGCTCTGTGGCTAGGGGCGTTTAAGAATACTACCAAGGTTTTCCCGGCCTGTCGAAAGAGGCGACTAAACGGGTTTTCGATACGTGAGCGTATTGCTCAACATACGACTCCGCGGGGGACGGTATTACTGGGTGTCCTGGTTGGTCGTACAGCGTTGAAGGGCTGTATTGCGCCAGATAGGGGTGAAGCGGCGAGCGCGATAAGCGGTTCGGTCTAGTCCCTACTTTCCTAACCCGGCTCCCGGGTTTCCGACCGCGATTTCGCGGAGATGGACATCCCAGGGGTTTTAGTTAGGGTTTAAGTCCCACACACCACCTTGTTCCCTACATGTAGCAAGATGACGGCCATGATGGTTTCCCATGGGAAAAAAAATGGTGTATACCATACCAGACTGGTGTTACATTAAAAAAAACTGCGTCGTTGGCGCAGTGGGTAGTGCGTCGCACTTCAAAGCGACGGCTGCGCTTGGGGTCCCGGGTTCGATCCCCGGGTGGGGCCAAAATTTGTACCGGATTTTTTCTGTTAAGAAATTATCAGTGTCAC
>JADPWL010002149.1:0-10289 GCA_019059595.1 Marasmia exigua | reverse complement strand
TGATCACCAACCCGAGCTTTGTTCGAAAAAATAGAAACTAACCTTTTCTCGACCCGGGAATCGAAGCCAGGTCCCCGAGATTGCGACCTTTGATTTGTAAAATATAAAAGTAAGCTTTCAATTAACAATATTTGTCTCAATGAATATTATAAAACAACTAACGCCATCTGGCTGAAATCTGTGAGGCTAAACCTTGCCTTGTTCTTTGTGAAAGGTGGCGCCATCTATGTAAAGCGGCGGAAATTATATTCCTGCGATAACATCAGGGTTCAAAACTCTGGAAGGTTCTATTTATTTCATAGCGAATTACAAAGGAATGGGTAGATATGGAAACTTTATAGATGGCGTTGCTGGTTCATTCTCAATGCAGAGTCTTATCTTGTCAAAAGACGCATTTAAAGGTTTTTTTTAAGTAGGGGGCAGACGAGCAGACGGATCACCTAATGGTAAGCGAGTACTGGCGCCCATGGACACCTGCAACACCAGAGGAGTCACAAGTACGCTGCCGACCTTTTAAAAAGGAATACCTACGCTTTATTCTTAAAGGTTTGCAGGTCGTATAGTCAGGCGATAATTCATTCCAAAGTTCCTGGACTTCTTTCGTTTGGAAGTTCTTGGACTTACCTAGCGCTAGAAGAGGGAAGGGGAAAGGGAGTTAAAAGGTTAGCAGCGCACTTGTGACTCCGCTGGTGTTGCGGGTGTCCATGGGCTGCGGCAATTGCTTACCATCAGGTGTATCATAAAAAAAAAAAGTAGTATGAACCCCTCTGGTACAAGTGTGGTGGGTTCGATTCCCGCACGGTACAAACATTAATTGAGTGCATGAACATGTATGTTTCTATTGGTCTAAGTGTTTTCTAGATATTACAAGTATGTATTTACAAAAGAAAAGTATGGAATTTATATATATCTAATCCACTGTTTATTCTGATAATTCTCAGTTAATTTGTTTAATTTTGTTGTTTTCGTTCTTTTGTTCAATAAAACCTTCTGATATCCGTAACACGGGTGCTTGAGCTACCGATCTGGGAAACAAATCAATGTATGTGATGTTATGATAATTATGTTTAAAAAAAAAGTTTTCGCTTATATAGATTTAGATCGAGGAGAGATTCATTTGACGAACATGTCTTTTTTCAGTGTCCAGTTCGTTTCTTTACTCCGGGCAAACATTGTAAGAAGTAACAGTACAGCAAAACTATGGAACCAGCTGTCATATGTGGTGTTTCCGAACATATACGACCTGGTTCAAGAAAAGGGTTTACTCCTTTCTTAAGAGCCGGCAACGCATATGTGATACCTCAGGTGTTGCAGATGTCCATGGGCGGCGGTGATCACTTTCCGTCAGGTGTGCCGTCTGCTCGTTTGTCCGCTATAATGTAAAAAAAAAAAAAAAGTAACACCTATTGGGTAGTTTCTCAAACCGAGGAGACTAACAATAGGGTATTTGACTAAGCTCGAGATTTTACAAAATATAAATATTTTATCAAAATATTGGTAAATATATGCCACTAGCAAAAATTCTCAATTAAAAATATAACGTCTAGCCGGTTTTGTGGTCATTCAAAGATTCATGGGCAAGTCCATTTTAAAATTATTAAATTTATAATTCAATTCAATTCAAATAATTTATTTCAGAAACCAGGTTCCATAGTGTTAGTATTACAATTTAACTTATGATATAGTGTTAGTTGAAAAAAGTAAAAGTAAAAATAAAAAAAAGTTCAGCCGGTGTGACGCGTCACCCAGTGTCGCAGCAAGGGGGCGTCCCAACGGTCCTTGAACACCCTAAGGAGGCCGTTGGAGCTGGATCGGAGCCTGGTAAGCATGGAGGCGCATCTTTTTCTTATAATAGCGAAAAAATCATCTATATGCGCCTCCGCAAACATGCCTGACGCACTGCACCGCCACGACCGCTTCAACAGTATCCTCAGTGCGTTATTATATTGGACACGTAGGTCGCTGTATGCCCGCTGCGTATAGTTGGTCCAGAGACTGCAGGTGTAGAAAGACTGGCAGTATGCTTTGAAAAGCGTAATTTTAACTGCATTTGTACACCTTGCAAATCTCCGGGCCAACATATTACATCGCACAGCCAGCGACCTCCGCTCCCTTTCAATATCTAGGGTATCCGTAAGACTATCGGTGACCCAATGACCCAAGTACTTAAATTTTGTAACCCATTTCATTGGACTACCGCCAAGTGAGACTCCCGGGACTTCGGAGTAGTTAATAGTCTTTGATCTGAACATCAACAGCTCACTTTTCAAGACATTGTACTTGAGTCCATGAGTCACCGCATATGACTCACAGATAGCCACTAGTTTCCTAAGGCCCCCAATTGATGGGCTCAGCAGAACCATATCGTCTGCGTAGCTCATATTGTTCATGCAAACTCCATCAATATAGCAACCGACATGTGTTCTACTGAGCTCACCAATCAGACGATTCATGTAAAGGTTGAAGAGGCGGGGCGAGCTCAATCCCCCCTGCCGCACCCCGCATTCCAACCTATACACGTCAGACTGAGCTCCGGCCCATCTTACAGAATTATTCTGATTACGATACCAGAACTGAAAGAGGGACGTAACTTCACCTGGTAGTGATGTCTCTCCAAGCAGCTTCCCCCAGAGGACCTCATACGACACCAGGTCAAAGGCTTTTGACAGGTCCATGAAACAAGCAAAAACTGGCGTCTTCCTATCAGTATAGTACTGCACAGTCTGCTTCAGGCACAAGATGGCGCTCTCTGTGGACAACTCAGGTCTAAAACCAAACTGTGAGTCATTTAATTCCATATTAGAGGCCAATTGCCCATCAAGCAGACTGTCCAGCACTTTAGCAACAACTGTAGCGAGGGAAATGGGCCTGTAGTTCGACACATTAGAGGAATCACCCGTTTTATCCTTTACAATTGGCACCACAACCGTGTGCATGAGGTCCCGTGGAAGATAACTGTGACTGAGGCACAGGTTGTAAAATAGAGCTAGCACTCTCGGTAGATGCGGTCCTGCATGCTTCAGGTGCTCAATGCTGAGGTCATCGTGACCCGGCGACCTACCCCCCGACATAGACCTAATTATAGAGGAGACTTGCTTGGCTGTAAATATAACGGTAAGTTCACCCGATCGCCCCGTCCCCCTCGCATCCAGCACCCGTTGCATATCCCGTCCTAAGGGAGACTTAACCGTAAAATGCTTACGAAAATGGTTTGCCACCTCTACCGGTTCAGTCAGGCCAGCAACACTCACAGGCAGACTCGATTTGTCTTTTAGTCTATTTGTGTACTTCCAAAAACGACTGAAGTCTTTTTTTGTGTGACACTGTGCTATTATATCTAATTTAATTTGTTCCTGGTTTTTCAGAACATAATTTAACTTAGCTTTAAATGACCTTCGTGATTCCCGCATTTTTTCATATACTTCACCCCACCTGGGTGAGCCATACAACAACCACTTTTGATAACACGCCCGTGCCTCCCCGTGAGCATAGCTGACGTGCCTATTCCAGCCAGTCACATATTTACGGCGCCTAACCTGTTCACTGCCCTCATAGGTAGATTGGGCACCTTCCCGTAGTATTGATACTATTTCGCAGTACATTTTGTCTAATATAGCACTATGATCTGGATTACTACAGTGGCCATTCTGACAGCATTTCAAACATTCTGAAGGAAAGTCTAAAAATTTTAATTTACTATTACAATATTCATAATAATTGCTTATTTGTATCCTATTTCTCTCCTTCCATCTCACTTTATTACTGGTCACATTTTTAGTTGGTATCTTTACAATAATTTTCGTAATATTACATTCAAATATGACCGGGTAATGGTCAGACTGGTAAACACCGTATGCGACCGAGGCACCGGTCATTAAGTGCTTTGCCGCACTAGTCACCACACAGTGGTCTAACCAGCGCTGCGAGCCACTGGCTTGGCATACAAATGTGTGCGTATCCTTAGGAAGGAGCCTATAGTCTACACAGGTCCACTCCTGATCATTACATACAGAATTAAGCTCACTAAAGAAACGGGATCCGGGGTGGGCATTAAAGTCGCCCAGTACAACCACAGACTCCGTACCACAGCTATCAATAATTGCTATAAGTTCACTAAGACATTGTGTAAACTGAACTAAATTGTCACTCTTACCGTTATCAAAGGGCATATAAATCGAACATATCAGCATCGGTCGATTTTCATAAACCATTTTGATTGCCACTAATCTATCACTTTCACACTTCACTACAGATACACAAGTAAATATCGCTTTCCTCCACATAAGCGCCACACCACCATACGGTCTTCCAGTAATGAGTTTGGCCGATGTATCGATGGCTGACTTGCTTGTGTATGCGAAATTATCTTCCAGGTCACTCAAAAAGCCAGTATCGTGAGGCCAAAGCCACGTCTCTTGAAGTGCTATGATGTCCGCACTTTTACATAAACTTATCACCGTATCCGCTGATCTTTTAACCCCTTTACAATTAAAAGTGGCTAAGATTATATTTGATCTACTTTTATCAAGTGCAGCCATTGTAATTTCGTTGTTTACCATTCACGAGGGTCTTTTGTACATCAAAATGTCTCTTGAAATAAATGAACTTTCTGAAACTTATTCCTTCAGGCCAGAAACTGTCATCTAAGAAAATATCTAATTTATGACCACTAACAAACACTTTAAAAGCGTTGTAAGGTTTTTCAATTTTCATATTTATCTTTGTTACTTTCACCTCTGTTCCCGTCTTCTGTCTTATATACTTAATGATATCTTCCTCGCTTGTTTGTTTACGAACATTCGATATAAAAAGCGGCACGTAGGTTTCTGCCGCTTTAAAAGTTCCCGATGGAGAAGATAACGCCTTGCCTGTTCTGCCAGTAAATTGATTTTTCGACTTTCTGTTTCTTACAATTTGCCAATCATTATTAATTTCTGTTTCAATTTGAGCTTCCTTATTACACTTTCCAGTAACAATCGGCCTGTCATTATTTTCCTCTAACAAAGTCGAATTTAAATTAGTAGGTGCGACAGAGCTATGTGTCTCCCCGCCTGTGTGACAGAGAGGTCGATATTGTGGTGCGTTGTTTACATCCGTACACGAGTTATCTGACAGCGCGTGCGCGCTCATATCGGCCGCACTCGGCTGCGGCTCGTGCAGCGCCGACTGCTCCTGCTGTGGCGATGCCGTGACGTCATCCGCCGGCGCAGAAAAATGCGATAACCCGATCGGACCGCTGTCCATTGCTGCAATGTACCCTCCTCTTCTCATGTTGACATTCGAACTGTATCGAGAAACTGTATCATTTAAATTTTTCATCTTCATGCATTCAAATTCTTCTTTTGTAACATAACTGCTTTTTATGTTATTCAAATCCTCCCGTAATAACAACATGTCTTTTAATAATTTAGTTACATCTACATGATCGAAACAAATTGGCGGTAAGATGTCCAGGTTGTAAGCCACGAAAATTGGTATTTGATCTGGCTCAGCTGTTTTTAACACTGCCACTATGTCTTCTAGGTCTTTTTCTTTCTTCTGTTTACGCCGAGACACGAGCTTAAGTTTTGTTTTTACCGAGGTAAATAATAACTTTTTCGCGCAGTCAATGTCTTCCTCCGAGAACGCGGAAATACAGATCCTGATAAGACTTTCCAGATCGATCACGTCCAACTTATTGCGTATATACGCCAACACTTCAGATATAACAATATTACAGTTCACGCATTTAATCGTATTCACATTTTTTTCCACCATGATTGCAACTTACGGGGCAACCTGTCGGTACCGTGCGCAAGCGCAGACTCTCTTATAATTTTAATTAATTTAAAAATATGTATACCATTGAATAACCCATACAATTTGCACCAACTATTATAATAGAACCATTGACATAAATAAATAAATAAATATTTCACAACATCACATACATTGATCTGATCTTGAGATTGGTAGCTCAAGCACCTGTGTTACGGATATCAGAATCAACAGCGGAATTACAAATACATACATATAATACTTTTCTTTTGTAAATACATACTTAAAATACATACAAACACCCAGAACAATACAAACAGACATATTTATACACACAAATGTTTGTACTGTGTGGGAATCGAACCCGCAACCCTTGGACCAAAGGCAGTGTTCACTACCACTGTTCCAAACGGGTCGTCAAAACATAAACATTAATTCGCACCCTTAGTAAAATACCGACCTAACTCAAAATTTTAATATAGATGCTAAGTGAAAATAGTATCGGCTAAAATCCAGGGATGAAAGGTCATCTAACAACAATTTTGAGTTAAGTAAATAGGTACACTCACATATCAACACGAGATGAAATTTGAAGTGTGTTATTTACTCAAAACTACTCAAGAATAAATTGCAAAGAATTTCTATAAAAATATCAACAATTTTGAGTTAGGTCGGTATTTTACTAAGGGTGCGATATATATGACAGCAATATTTGATATAGCTACCATACAAAATTCAAATGAAATGCATACAAAATACTTAGGTGTAACGTCACATCTTAGTAACCATTTGTATGGAGCGTTTTGGGTTTGCCCAAAATAATGTGATTTTAAAGTTGTGATATCTCAGGCAGTTTAAATGAGAATCAAGTAATTCTTTCAACGATGTTTCTAATATTGAGAGTCTTTTGATTACAAAAATTAAAAAAGGCAATTACCATATTGTTGAAAAAAATATTTCGAACGAATAAACTAATCCAGTTAGTCTGGTTCTCCTGTTTAAGGTGACGGGTAGGGCACACTAGCGACGCCAATCGATTTTAATTTTAGCTACTAAACCGGATCTTTTTTAAGCAATTTCGGGGTTACAACCTCTCGGCAAACCATAATACTATTTATTAAATACTTATACTTAACTTTTGGGTTTGCTTTTGTACTCGAAATATGAATTACCGCCAAAAGCGGCCACTTTTGGCGTGAATCAATTTTTCGCGAACCAAAACGAACCCAACATTTGTGCATGGTTATTTAATAAATAGTATTAGTGTTTGCCGAGAGGTTGTAACCTCGAAATTGTTTAAAGTATCTGGTTTAGTAGCTAAAAATTAAAATCGAGTGGCGTCCCTAGTGTGCCCTACCCGTCACCTTAAGAGCTGCGACACATGATCTGCGTCGTGATCGCTTGATTATTATTACCAGACTCACTACATTGTGGATCACAGCCAAGTGGGAATGACACGGTAAGATTATGATGATGATGAGCACTTGTGCAGTCCGCGCGCGAGCTCCAAGGAATCGAGGGCTGAGGAAGATATAAAATTTTGTGATGCGCCGAGTACTACTTTTACCGAGTTACCGAGTACCGAGTTAACTCGATACAAAGCTCCTCAAACCGAGTACTCATCCGAGTTACTCGATTCAGTTTTGGGACACAAAATCTTTTTTTATGCTAGAGGCGGACAAACGAGCAAGCGAGTCACCTGATGGCAAGTAATCAACGCCGCCTATGAGCATCCGCGAAATCAGAGAGATCGCTAATGTGTTACCGGCCTTTTTAAAAAGGAGTACGCTCTTCTCTTGAAGGTCCCTAAGTCGTAGCCGTCCGGAAATACTCCCGAGCCAAACCGTTCCACAGAACTGAGATACGTGGTAAACTTCTTCTGTTTTCAGTATAAGTATTTTTTACGGAACTGCTACCATATACAACCTGTGCGGATAAAGAATGGGATCAGAAATGGCGGCGCATCTATTCACTTCTCGCTGGCACACTATTTGCGTCTATACTCGCACCCCACGAGTGCGAGTATAGACGCAAATAGTGTGCGAGCGAGAAGTGAATAGATGCGCCGCCATTTCTGATCCCATTCTTTATCCGCACAGGTTGTACCTATGTTATATTATTTTTATATTTCCGATATTTCAGCACTGTGCACATTGCACTTGCAACTATGATGAACACAAACATAGTAGCAATTTCCTAAAAAAGCTGTGCTAATGTTAGTGATCATGAAAGTTTAAAACATCCAGAATGGACAACATTTCAAAATTGCTAAGCTCTGAAACAAAAAATACCAATTCTTTGTTTACTTTTCCGCTGCTCGAATATATATTTATTCATTTTTTATATTGCTTATTTACTGAGAAAAAAATTAAAAACTAAAAAACGTAAGATGACGTCATCGGACGGCAGAATGTAAAATATTTCTTTGCTTAGCACATTATAGTTTTTAATTTACGTAATGCCAAACTCATGACATGTAACTGTCAAAAAAAAAGACAACTTGTCAACGTTGAATGTATGAATGACGTTGACAATGTTGACACTAGTATTATTTACCTTTGACAGTAGTGCCTTTTTTTTATTAAAACAATGATAAGCAAAGGAATATCGCTGTATTCAGCCGTCCGATGACGTCATTTGGCGCTTACGTCTATTTAGAATAAAAAGAATTTCAATAATTATTTTATGCATGAAAATGGACAAATTTTGAAAAAAGAAAAAATATGGGTCTGTTCATTTTATGTCTATTTTCATATAAAAAAACAATATGGACATGTTAAAAATATGAAATGTTGTCCATTACAAAAGAAATACTGTTTTATATCATATATGTGTTTCAAATTGATGAATGCTTTAAACTAATTTATGTAAACCGATGAGCGATTGTAGCTCAGTGGATAACCGCCTTCCATACGGGTCCATATGGTTCAAATCCGAGCATGCACCTCATGTATTTTTTGAATCTATCTGGGCTCTCATGTTGCTTACTGCCAGGCTGAGGAGAGCCAGTATACTGTGTCACTACAAAAAAAACCGAGTTACTCGGCATTGGCGCCGAGTTACTCAGCCGAGTACCAAGTATCAATAAACTGCCGAGTACACCGAGTACCGAGTAGTAACCGAATACTCGGCCCGTCTCTAGAAATAATTATATGAAGGTAGCTGTACCGAATATTCCACACACACCCAGTTCAGTGTCGCTTTAGACACACTAAAATACAAGGATACAATTGTATTACTTAATTTGAGATACATAATACCCTCATTTCATTATTTCCCTAACTCGCGATCCCTCGGGGCTCGTGGACGGACGAGAAATCGACGCACAGCAAATGTAGTGTGCGCCGATTAATCGTAGCAAGTATTCGTAGCAATGTCGTAGCACACTGCTACGAAGAATTAAATGAATCATACGCTACAAAGTAAGCGTGTTGTGGTAAGAAATCTTGTAATAAAAGGATAACTGGAACTCAACTCTCGTGCTCGTGACATTTATTTTCATACGACGTATATCATTAAAACAGTTTTTTGGATGGTTTACAGGTGATATCCGCCATGTTTTCAAAATATCACGAGTTCGAGAATTGGGCTCCTGGTATCTACAAAGATTAACCCACGTGACTTTTTAACGCTTGACCACAATCGCACCTGATGGAAAGCGACGATGATGTCTAGTATGATACGCGTTTGCCTAAAAGATGCCTGTTCACTCTTGCCTTAAAGATGACTTATTTGTCAAAGGACACAATCTTAACTATGTGTATTCTACTTGACTAAGTAATTATCACAATTATGTCAGCCATAAGACCGTCTACTGCTGGATATAAGTCGCCCCCAAAAACTAACAGATTGGCCGATCGGATGCGGCCTGCTTCATTGACTGACCGGATGGCGCAATTGGTAGTGACCCTGCCTCTTACGCCAAAGGTCGTGGGTTCGATCCCCACCCTGGACAAACATTCGTGCGATGAACACTTGTGTTTGTTCAGTGTCTGGGTGTAATATATGTATTTAAGTATATATTAGTGTTCCTCTGTTGTCTGATATCTGTAACACAAGTGCTTAAGCTACTTAGTACGGAATCAGGTCAACCTATAAGATGCTGTGAGAATTATTATTATTATACATAGAATTCCTGCAATCTTCATCAGGTCGTTTATCCATCTTTTAGGTGGACGCTGCGCTTGCTGGTTCGAGACCATTCCAGAAGCAGCCTCAATCTGAAGTAACGGTAGCATAATTATTATTTGTCGTTGTATTATTGTTTTGTGTTGACTGAAGTTAAATAAAGATTTTTCATTTCCATTTTCTTGTTCAAATAGTCAACCCTGAGTGCCTTTTAGGACTTTTTTAAATGTTATCTTTGTTTTTTTTTTATTTTAATTAATTTATATTATTTTAGTGTTTCCATGTTTTAGCACCTATTAAAGTTTGATCACGGTTATTTGGCACGTGGCAAACGTGGGAACTAATGGTGTTTTGACATTTTCGGATAGAAAATACGTTGTACAATACCCTTTTGGTAATGTCAC